>JBBPBX010044344.1:15108-27500 GCA_038048925.1 Garcialebias charrua | reverse complement strand
CATTTCCCACAATTTATCTTAACAGGGTGGAACTTTAAGGTTGACGCATACAGGTTTAATATATTTAAGATTAAAAAAAGTAAGGAGAGAGTGACAGATGAAGCTTAACTTGTTTTCCATGGTTGAATTCCCTCCAAAACCAGTTGATGTCTTCTTCTTGTAAATGGCTTTTATGGAATTGTAGTCTTTTGAGGGCAAAAAGGAAACATTCTAACAGGGTGGAAAGTTACTACTGGGACATGTATAATATCAAGAAAATATCAAATAAAAAAATAGTTTCAACAGATTCAGTTTCATAATAAAATAAGGTTTAGTCCAGTCAATCAAATTATTGAAGAAATTTCTTTTTTAATTTAATTTTATTGTTTAAACTTATTGAGGAAATATTTTACACTGCACTGCGGACACAATAAAATTGACCATCTATGTCACCAAAAAGGTGTGTAAAGTACAAAATAATATTTTAAATGCATTTCATTTATATTTGAATGATGGCAAACATCTAAGTGTATAATTAAAATACTTTATTGTAAATATTTGGCACATTTTAGAAAAAAATCAGGGTAAGAGAAACATGCGGACATGAATGTTGCCCCAAAAAAAGAATCACCCAACTAGTTGTGTAACATCATCACATGTTGTATAAATATAGAATACAGGCTGATCCATGAATCAAATGAGATCAACTTTATTAATAAAGCAGATTTAAACAACAAGAGTTGACCAATGTGCTGAACAACAAACTCCAAAATAACATCCATAAAACCACAAAGTGAAGGTGTTCAAACACAACATTTAACATCAACTTTCACATTCGTAAACAAAACTTTGTGATTTGATGGAAACATGAGTTTTGGAAACTTTAAAAATAAAAATATTTAATTACAGTCATAAGATTGTTGATGTCCAAAGAATGATTTAGATTTAAATGTCTTTGTGTTTGACTATAAAATGGACAAAAATGTCTGCGTTGAGCTCAAACTGGTTTCTGTGGAGTTTTGGATCTTTTGAATCCAAATCATTGGATCTGTTGATGTTCACTGATTTACTAAACTCAAACCTCTGATGGATTTGATGGATGATACAGCTGTGGTGGGATGCATCACAGATAATGATGAATCCAGCTACAGACAGGAGGTGGAACATCTGGAGAGCTGGTGCAAAGAGAACAACCTTCACATGAATGTGAAGAAGACGAAGGAGATGATTGTGGACTTCAGAAGGAACAAACACACCCACACCCCACTGTATATAGGTGGATCTGCGGTGGAGGTGGTCTCCAGCTACAAGTACCTGGGTGTACACTTGAATGATAACCTCAGCTGGAGCAATAACACCACCAGCCTGATCAAGAAAGGTCATCAGAGACTCTACTTCCTCAGACGGCTGAGACGAGCTGGTCTGAGAAGCTCAGTCCTCACCTCGTTCTACAGGTGTGCAGTGGAGAGCGTCCTGTGCTCCAGCATCAACGTGTGGCATGGAGGCTGCACAGTTGCAGAGAGGAAAGCTCTACAGAGTGGTGAAGGCTGCACAGAAGTCTGTGGGAGTCAGTCTCCCCACCATCACAGACATTTACACCTCCAGATGCAGAAAAAGAGCCACCTGCATCATGAAAGACCTCACTCACCCAGCACACTCACTCTTTGCACCACTCCCCTCGGGACGGAGGTTGAGGAGCATCAAATGTAGAACCACTAGACTGAGGAACAGCTTCTACCCTGAGGCTGTCAGACTCATGAATAAATAAATAATAAGAATAAACACTGCAAAATGTCACATCATGTTGATACTGATCTGTTTCTTGTTGCTGCGTTCATCTGTGACCATCTGCTCATGTTCGTGCTGCTGTTTATAATGATGTTTTTCTACTACATTAGGGCTTAGTGTATTACTAGCTGATGTCTCTCTTAGTTAATCCTAGATGTTATTATTGTTCTTCTCTTGCATTTGTTGTTGGATGTAACTGGGACCCTGTGTACATAATCTCGTTTTCAACACATGTACTACATGCGGTGCAAATGACAATAAATTCTCTCTGACTCTGACTCTGACTCTGATTTCTTGAAATGTGCGCAGGTTTCTGTGAGGAAAACATTGAACATTTACATTTGCAACAGTCGCTGGATGTGCTGAACAAAACGTTGAACTTTGTGAAAAACAAACATTTTATTTCTTGTATGTTTAGAAGTTGAGAGTAAAAACACTCAGCACAAAGTCATGAAGAGCGCTCCAACAAATCAGGAAGTCAAAAACTAAATCCTTCAAGTTTGTTCTCATCTCGATGCTTAATGCATTCCTCATTAAAGAATTATCAACCAAAATGGAGCCAGCTGCCAACTAGCATGTGTTTGTTTAGCTGCGGAAACAGCCGAAGTGACAGAAAATAGGTGAACAATGTTGACGTGTGTGGAAAAGTTGTTTGTGATGGAGAACAGTTTGAATTTGTTACTTTGTGTTTATCTTCTAATTTGTTGAGTAAAGTTTGGCAGCAGATAAATGATGACTTCTGTTTTATTATTATTATAGCTGCTTTACTCATTTTGTCTCTTTTATTTAGCGTTTAGCTGCAGATTCATTCTTATATTTCCACCTAAACGTCTTCTAGGAGATTCTACGCTTGTCCCATTCCTCCATATTTGTTGACCTCCACAGACTCCAGCAGACAAATGGAGCTCCATCATGTGACTCCAGTTTCCACATGATGTTTGTCACATTCAGCTGAGTGCTCTGTTCACACACAGTTTGTAGACACATTTCAGAATTACACATGAATATATGTGGAAAACTACCGGAGTCAACTCTTTCACACTGGAGGAGAACATTTTCATGTTTGACTTCATAGTTTGTAACGAGGAGCTTTTAAAGAAACTCCCTCCAAGTCTTCACTGGATGAACATGAAGTGATGAAGTCAGAGGACCTGACTCAACCTTTTAGACTAATCCACCTGGATTATTGAGCATGCATCAGGACTTATAAAATGTATTTTAAATTTAGTTAAAATGTTATTTTATTAGCAATATTCTACTTTAAAAACATCAGTAAAACACAAGTTTACAATAAAATATTAACGTGAAGCTGACTTTCATTGTAAAACATTTTAAAAGTAATTTCAGTGTGTATTTTCAAAGGCATTGATGTAATTACAGCAATGACTACCAGAGGGCAGTAAAGAAACATCTGTTACAATGAAGAAAGTTAAGTCAGAGGGTCAGAGTCATAGAGTCAGAGAATCTTTATTGTCATTTGTACCACATGTGATGAAATGAGCTTATGTACACAGGGTCCCAGTTACATCCAACAATAAAAAGTAAAAGAAAAACAGTAATAAGTTCTAAGATATTAACTATGAAAATCATCAACTAAAAATGTACTAAGCACTAATGTAATAGAAAAACTTCATTACAAACAGCAGCACGAACATGAGTCTGTATGAGCAGATGGTCACAGATGAACACACAGCAACAAGAAAACAGATCAGCATCAACATGATGTGATATTTTGCAGTGATTATTCTTATTATGAGTCTAACATGAGTTTATTCATGAGTTTATTCATGAGTCTAACAGCCTCAGGGTAGAAGCTGTTCCTCAGTCTAGTGGTTCTACATTTGATGCTCCTCAACCTCCTTCCTGAGGGGAGTGGGGCAAAGAGTGTGTGTGCTGGGTGAGTGGGGTCTTTCATGATGCAGGTGGCTCTCTTCCTGCATCTGGAGGTGTAAATGTCTGTGATGGTGGGGAGACTGACTCCAACATCTTCTGTGCAGCCTTCACCACTCTCTGCAGAGCTTTTCTTTCTGCAGCTGTGCAGCCTCCATGCCACACGTTGATGCTGGAGCACAGGATGCTCTCCACTGCACACCTGTAGAAGGAGGTGAGGACTGAGCTTCTCAGACCAGCTCGTCTCAGCCGTCTGAGGAAGTAGAGTCTCTGATGACCTTTCTTGATCAGGCTGGTGGTGTTGTTGCTCCAGCTGAGGTTATAACAGGAAGCCAAACTTTCAGTTCTGCTTTGTATTATAAAGTTTAAATAATGCTAAGTGAACAGATAAACACATTTACTTTAAAACAACTACAACTCAATGGAAATTATTTCTGTCAGCGCTGCAAAAATAAAGTGTCTTCATATCACAATACAACATGAAATATTTATATTTCAAACAATATTTGTATGCTTTAACAAAATATATCCTTATCATTGTTCTAATAATAAATTGAACATATCATATTGCATATAGCATATTGTTGAAACATTAAAGTGTAATTGTTTGAAGGTGATAATGTAAAGTTTGGATGAGGAAACAGAAGAAGCAGAAACAGTCCAGTCAGAGTGTCTGCATACAAGCTGCTGCTGCTTCAACCTCTGTGGATCATCAGGACACAGTTCATCTTCTCTGTGGATCATCAGGACACAGTTCATCTTCTCTGTGGATCATCAGGACACAGTTCATCTTCTCTGTGGATCATCAGGACACAGTTCATCTTCTCTGTGGATCATCAGGACACAGTTCATCTTCTCTGTGGATCATCAGGACACAGTTCATCTTCTCTGTGGATCATCAGGACACAGTTCATCTTCTCTGTGGATCATCAGGACACAGTTCATCTTCTCTGTGGATCATCAGGACACAGTTCATCTTCTCTGTGGATCATCAGGACACAGTTCATCTTCTCTGTGGATCATCAGGACACAGTTCATCTTCTCTGTGGATCATCAGGACACAGTTCATCTTCTCTGTGGATCATCAGGACACAGTTCATCTTCTCTGTGGATCATCAGGACACAGTTCATCTTCTCTGTGGATCATCAGGACACAGTTCATCTTCTCTGTGGATCATCAGGACACAGTTCATCTTCTCTGTGGATCATCAGGACACAGTTCATCTTCTCTGTGGATCATCAGGACACAGTTCATCTTCTCTGTGGATCATCAGGACACAGTTCATCTTCTCTGTGGATCATCAGGACACAGTTCATCTTCTCTGTGGATCATCAGGACACAGTTCATCTTCTCTGTGGATCATCAGGACACAGTTCATCTTCTCTGTGGATCATCAGGACACAGTTCATCTTCTCTGTGGATCATCAGGACACAGTTCATCTTCTCTGTGGATCATCAGGACACAGTTCATCTTCTCTGTGGATCATCAGGACACAGTTCATCTTCTCTGTGGATCATCAGGACACAGTTCATCTTCTCTGTGGATCATCAGGACACAGTTCATCTTCTCTGTGCATCATCAGGACACAGTTCATCTTCTCTGTGGATCATCAGGACACAGTTCATCTTCTCAATCAATCAATCAATCAATCAATCAATTAATCAATCTTTATTTATAGAGCCCTTTTCAGCAGCCAGAAGGTGCACAAAGTGCTGAACAATACAGAAATAAAACAAACAATAAAAAATAACAATAAAAAACAGCCAGTAAAAATTAAAAACAGTTAAGACCTAACAAGAATGTCAAAGAACTACTAGGTATTAAAAGCCTGCCTGAATAAAAAGGTTTTAAGATTAGATTTAAAAGACTCCATATGAGTGATGGAGCGCAAGTCCAGAGGTAGCTTATTCCAGAGACTGGGTGCAACGACAGAAAAGGCCCGGTCACCCCAACGTTTGTAGTTGGTCTTTGGAACAGACAGGAGAAATGTATTAGATGATCTCAGTGTTCTCCTATATTCACGGACAGTTACAAGATCAGTCAAATACAGTGGGGCAAGACCATTGAGAGCTTTAAAAGTGAATAATAAAATTTTGAATTTAATTCTAAAATCAATTGGAAGCCAATGGAGAGAAAATAAAACAGGTAATGTGTTCACGTCTGGAGGTGTTGGTTAAAAGTCTAGCTGCAGCATTTTGTGTAGGGTTCCTGGTTTCTTCCTGTTTTTGTCTCTCCCTCTCTCTCCACAGCACACTTCTAATTGTCCTGATGAGACCCACCTGTTGCTGCCTGATGAGGACTGCTTCTGGTGGCCTACTTAAGCAGCAGCTGGACACCTCTTCAGTGCTGGGACAACTTCTGCTTTTGGGACCTCCATGTCCTGCTCCTCCGAAGTCCTTCCACGGTCTTCCTCCAGCACTCTTGGGTGCACCTGAAGAAATCATCAAGAGTCCAGTCTCATCAGCTATTCAACAATAGCTGGGTCTACCTGTTCCTCTCTCCACCGCTCCTCACCTACTTTCAACACCATGCCAAGAACCAGGACCACTCCTCTCCTTTGATTCATCCATCTAAGACAACAAGTAAGACAATTCTGATTACTTCGAGATTCAAACATCAAGCCTCCAAGATTGGATACTCACCTCTACCCCGTTCTCTTACAGCTCCAGGCTTCCACCTTCACCTGTAAATAAAGAACACTTGTTTTCATATACCTGATTGTTGTGTATTCCTTCTCGGTCTGCCACTTGGGGGTCATACAGACGCCACCATCATAGTTTGTTCCAGCCAAACTGACCCCTCTGGCACGACTGGGAAGGAACCACCTCAACCAGGTAGTAGTCAAGGAACAGACTCTGTAACTCTAGCCTTACAACAAGTTCTTAAACGACAAGAAACTATGCAGAAAAATCTCCTTCAACTAGGGAGTATGGTACATTCTCTCCAACAAAGGACAAACACTAATCCTTCTTCTTCCAAACAGTCTCCTCCCAAACAGTCTACAAGCATGGAACCCACGGAGACAAGGCACGTTCAACATATCAAGGAACCTGACATCAAGCCTTCTGAATTTTTTGAGGGCGACACGAGACAATGCGGTGGTTTTTTGCTTCAATGCAACCTGGCGTTCAGCCGTGCTCCGGTAACGTACTCCACTGACTCATCTCGTGTGTCATATATTGTCGCCTCCCTTAAGGGTGAAGCCCTGCAGTGGGCCAACGCTTACCACCGGCGACGTCGAGTCGAGACTTTGCCATTTGCTGATTTCATCCGGGACTTCCTCAAGGTATTTGACTATCCGTTGTTACAAGAGGAAGCTGCTCAGAAATTATTTTCAGTTCGGCAGGGAAGAGAGACTGTGGCGAAGTTCTCCATTCACTTCCGCATTCTCGCGGAGGAATCCGGTTGGGGTGAGAGGGCGTTACGTAGTTCCTTTCTGAATTTGCTCAATAGCAACATTAAAGATCAACTGTTCACTAGCGAATTACCTGCTGACCTAGATGGAACTATTGCCTTAGCTATTAGAGTTGATAACAGAGCTCGAGAATGTCAGATGGAGGAGAACTACAACTCCCATCAACAACTGTCATCCGGACGGACTCCACCGGTTCCCGTGACGTCATTTTCCGAACCCGAGCCGATGCAGATCGGACACACTCGGCTGACACCGGAGGAGCGTCAGAGACGCCTACAAAACAAAGCCTGTCTATATTGTGGAAGGAAGGGACACACTTTATCTGCCTGTTCTCTGCGGGTAAAAGATTGAGCCCACCAGTTAAAAAGGAGATGCTGGTGGGTACTATTTCTGATACTCCTGTAAATTGTTTGAAACTGCCCGTCACCCTTTGTATTAACACTGTGACTTTCCCTGTTCAGGCCCTGGTCGACTCGGGTGCCGAACAAAATTTGATCAGCCAGAGCTTGGTGGACGAACTCCAGATCCAGTCTCTGAAATTGGACCAGGACATTTCTGTTTCCGCTCTCACTGGTCAAACCGTTTCAACCATTTCACACAAGACAATAAAGTTTAGGTTTGTGGTATCTGGTAACCACCAAGAATTGGATGATTTTCTTATTGTCGAGAAACAGAGATTGCCCATCATTTTGGGTTATCCATGGCTCAGGTTACATAACCCTCACATCAATTGGGAGGAGGGTCGTATTGACAATTGGGGGGTGCGTTGCTCAGCTGAATGTCTTCGCTCAGCCATCTCTTCTAGCCCCGTCAAACAAACACCTTTTGAACCCATTGATTTATCCATGGTCCCTGAAGTTTACCACTCTTTGGCAGCTGTATTCAGTAAACAAAAAGCCTTGTCGTTGCCGCCACACAGGCCGTACGATTGTGCCATTAACCTGATACCCGGAGCTCCATTACCGTCTAGCCGGCTGTACAACATCTCTGGTCCTGAAAGGGCGACGATGACTGAATACATCGAGGCTTCATTAAAGAGTGGCATCATCCGTCCATCCACATCCCCTCTGGGTGCTGGTTTCTTCTTTGTGGCAAAGAAGGACAAGTCTCTTCGACCTTGTATTGATTACCGGGGTCTCAATCAAATTACAATTAAAAACAAGTACCCTCTTCCACTCATCGATTCAGTTTATGAACAACTTCGAGAAGCAACAGTATTTTCTAAATTGGATCTCAGGAATGCATATCACCTTGTACGTATGCGCCAGGGAGATGAATGAAGACCGCCTTCAAGACACCCATGGGCCATTTTGAGTACTTGGTCATGCCTTTTGGTTTAACCAACGCCCCTGCCGTTTTTCAGTCACTGGTGAATTATGTACTAATAATAATAATAATAATAAATTCAATTTATACCGCACTTTTCATTAATAAAAATCTCAAAGTGCTACAACAATAAAAACAAGTGATAAAATCAAATAAAATCAATAATGGTATTAACTAAGATTAAAAACAGAATCATGTGGAGGCAGAATAGGCCTGCTTAAAAAATAAATAAATAAATAAATAAATAAAACAAGTGATAAAATCAAGTAAAATCAATAATACTATCAACCAAGATCAAAGATAAAATCATGCGGGGGCAGAATAGGCTTGCTTAAAAAGAAAAGTCTTTAAACCGCTTTTAAAGTCAACCAGTGACTGTGGAGCTCTCAGGCAGTCAGGAAGGGAGTTCCATAGGCGGGGGGCAGCCACACAGAATGTGCAGATGTACTGCAGGATTTCCTTGGGGTGTTCGTCTTTGTCTACCTAGATGACATTCTCATTTTTTCCAAAGGTCAGGACCAACACATTTGCCATGTAAAATCTGTGTTACAGCGTCTTCTGGAAAACCATTTATATGTCAAGACTGAAAAGTGCGAGTTTCACGTCTCTACAGTCTCCTTCCTGGGGTTCATATTCGAGAGAGGACAGGTAAGGTTGGACCCAGCGAAGATTAAGGTGGTGGTGGACTGGCCTACTCCTACGACCCGAAAACAACTTCAACGCTTATTGGGGTTTGCCAATTTTTACCGACGCTTTATAAAGGATTATAGCAAGGTCGCCGCTCCTCTAACCCAACTGACGTCTTGCCTCAGGAGGTTTGACTGGACTCTGGATGCTGGGAGAGCCTTCACTAACCTCAAGACTTTGTTTTCCTCAGCACCCATTCTGTCTCACCCTGACACCCACAGCCAGTTCGTGGTGGAGGTGGATGCCTCCGTGTCCGGGGTGGGTGCTGTTCTTTCCCAGAGGTCTGTGGAGGACAACAAGCTTCATCCCTGTGCTTTTTTTCTCTGCGCCTCTCACCTGCTGAAAGTAACTATGATGTTGGGGACAGGGAGTTGCTGGCCATTAAGATGGCATTGGTGGAATGGCGTCACTGGCTGGAGGGTGCTGAAACTCCGTTTGTGGTTCTCACTGACCATAAGAATCTGGCGTACCTGCAAAGCGCTAAAAGACTCAATGCTCGACAGGCTCGTTGGTCGCTGTTCTTTGCCAGATTCAACTTTTCTGTCTCGTATATTCCAGGGACACGCAACGTGAAGCCGGACGCCCTCTCACAGCAGTTTGCTACGGCGGACGACCTCGACATCCCCACTAACATTCTACCTCCATCCTGCACGGTGGGCGTCTTGACATGGGAGATAGACAAGGTGATTCGGGATGCACAGCAGACTGAACCCGACCCGGGTACTGGCCCCGGGGATAAGAGATTTGTTCCCCAAACTGCTGTCAGTAAGGTGCTTCACTGGGTGCATTCTACCAAGTTCTCTTGTCACCCAGGTGTCCATCGGATGTTGCAGCTCGTCAGGACCCACTTTTGGTGGCCCAACTTGGAGAAGGATGTCAGGGACTTCATCGCAGCTTGTCCCACCTGTGCGCGGAGCAAGCACAGCAACCAACCACCGGTGGGACTGTTGTTGCCTCTTCCCATTCCCAGTCGGCCCTGGTCGCACATCGCCCTCGATTTCGTCACTGGTTTGCCGATTTCCAATGGTTATACCGCTATTTGCTCGATTGCTGATGATTTTTCCAAGTCCGCCCACTTTGTCCCTCTGTTGAAACTTCCCTCTGCAATGGAAACAGCCCACCTGATAATGGTGCACGTTTTTCACCTCCACGGCATCCCTGTGGACATTGTTTCTGACAGAGGCCCCCAATTTGTTTTGCAGGTCTGGAAGGGTTTCTGTTGGGCAATCGGTGCATCTGCCAGCCTGTCCTCGGGATACCACCCTTAGTCTAATGGCCAGACTGAGAGGTGCAACCAGGAACTGGAGGCCATACTAAGGTGTGTCACTGTCAACAACCCTTCTTCTTGGTCTCAACAGTTGCCATGGGTCGAGTACGCCCACAACTCCCAGGTGTCCGCGGCCACTGGAAAATCCCCGTTCGAGGCCGCACTGGGGTACTCCCCTCCTCTGTTTCCCTCACAGGAGGTTGATGTTGGTGTTCCCTCTGTCAACCTGCACATCAGGCGTTGCAGGAGGACCTGGCGTGTTACCAAGCAGGCCCTTTCCAGGTCAGTGGAACAGAACAGGCGTTTTGCTGACAGGCGCCGGAGGGAGGCGCCCGCCTATCATGTCGGACAGGAGGTGTGGTTGTCTACCAAGGATATCATGCTCAGGGACACTCCACGCAAGCTGGCCCCGCGGTTCATCGGTCCCTTCCCCGTGGTAAAGATCATCAATAGGTCTGCTGTACGTCTGCAACTCCCAGCTTCCATGAAGTTGCACCCTACTTTTCACGTCTCCCTCCTGAAACCTGTGTCTACCAGTCCCTTGCACCCTCCTGCCGGCCTCCCGCCATCCTCCCGCCTGATCGACGGTGACCCCGCGTTCACGGTTCGGCGCCTCCTGGATGTGAGGCGTCGGGGCCGTGGTTGGCAGTATTTGGTGGATTGGGAGGGCTACGGCCCTGAGGAACGTTCATGGGTTCCCAGGTCGCGGATCCTTGACCCCTCTCTCATTGCTGACTTTTTTAGGGTCCACCCTGGGAGGGGGGGGCTCTGTAGGGTTCCTGGTTTCTTCCTGTTTTTGTCTCTTCCACTCTCTCCACAGCACACTTCTAATTGTCCTGATGAGACCCACCTGTTGCTGCCTGATGAGGACTGCTTCTGGTGGCCTACTTAAGCAGCAGCTGGACACCTCTTCAGTGCTGGGACAACTTCTGCTTTTGGGACCTCCATGTCCTGCTCCTCTGAAGTCCTTCCACGGTCTTCCTCCAGCACTCTTGGGTGCACCTTAACCTGAAGAAATCATCAAGAGTCCAGTCTCATCAGCTATTCAACAATAGCTGGGTCTACCTGTTCCTCTCTCCACCGCTCCTCACCTACTTTCAACACTACGCCAAGAACCAGGACGCCAAGAACCAGGACCACTCCTCTCCTTTGATTCATCCATCTAAGACAACAAGTAAGACAATTCTGATTACTTCGAGATTCAAACATCAAGCCTCCAAGATTGGATACTCACCTCTACCCCGTTCTCTTATAGCTCCAGGCTTCCACCTTCACCTGTAAATAAAGAACACTTGTTTTCATATACCTGATTGTTGTGTATTCCTTCTCGGTCTGCCACTTCGGGGTCATACAGACGCCACCATGATATTTTGGACCAATTGAAGGCGTCTAATGGAGGATTGGGAGATTCCCGCATACAGGGAATTACAGTAGTCAAACCTTGAGGTGATAAAAGCATGAATGGCCTTTTCTAAATCAAAAAATTTAAAAAAGGTTTAACTTTGTATAAAAGACGTAATTGATAAAAACAGGCCTTGACTACAGACGCTATTTGTTTATCAAATTTTAAGTCCTTGTCAAATGTCACCCCCAAGTTTTTAACTGTTGGTCTGCATTTGGAAGTTAGAGCACCAAAGTTACAGGGAGCATCATCACCGAAGAAGATGCATTCTGTCTTTCCTTCGTTTAAAAACAAAAAATTACGGTGAAGCCACTGTTTAATGTCGTTAATACAATCAGCATAGGGAGTGAGAAGATTACTGTTTTTGGGTTTCATTGGTAGATAAATTTGTACATCAGCATAGCAGTGAAAAGAAAAATTATGTCTGGCTATTACTGATCCAAGAGGCAGCATGTACAGTGAGAAGAGTAGAGGACCAAGAATAGAACCCTGTGGCACACCACAAGAGAGAATGGCAGTGGAGGAAGAAATGACAGAGAATGTTCTGTTGGTCAAGTAGGCAATAAACCACTTGAGTGCTGTACCAGAAATTCCAACATAACGTTGTAGGCGAGATAGAAGGACAGTGTGGTCTAC
>JBBPBX010044344.1:0-15078 GCA_038048925.1 Garcialebias charrua | reverse complement strand
AGAAATGACAGAGAATGTTCTGTTGGTCAAGTAGGCAATGAAAACCACTTGAGTGCTGTACCAGAAATTCCAACATAACGTTGTAGGCGAGATAGAAGGACAGTGTGGTCTACTGTATCAAATGCAGCTGTGAGGTCCAGCAACACCAGTGCAACGGGACACTTGGCATCCATGGACACGGAAATGTCATTATGGACTTTTAACAAGGCTGATTCGGTAGAATGACGGGATCTAAAACCAGACTGAAATGTTTCAAAAATACCATGATTTTCTAAAACAGGTTGTAACTGTCACGAACTGGGTTTTTGGATTCAAAGACAGCCAGAGACAGGAGTGCAAAAAACAAGAACAGTTTTTATTAATTTACGGCTGGTAGCTGGAGAGATGGGGTCAGGGTCCAGGTGGCCAGGAGTCCAATTGTGGTCAGAGAGGCAGACAATATCCAAAGAGGGGCAGGCAAGGCAAACAATCCGTAGTGCAGGCGTGAGGTCAAAACTAGGCAAGGTAATCAGTCTGTGGCATGGAACAGGAAACTATGATGGCTTCAAAATCAGGGACCATGAGAGGTGTAATAATTCAGCACTGGTGGAGAGTGAGAATGCAGCTTTTAAAGGGTGCAGAGCAGGTGAACTAGATGGCTGAACAGGTGAGTGGAATCATTGCTGATTGCTGGGAGGCGTGGCATGGAGTGCAGGCTTGAGCTGGAGGATGGGTGATAGGCATTACAAAGCATTACAAAGCAGGGGAAGATAAACTATGACAAAAGGGGCTGAAAACAATAACAGGAGGGAGTGAGTGTGAAGGCAGGGCCAATGGGAGGTGGGTCAGCAGGGCCGCTGATCATGACATAGCCTCCCCTTTAAGGTCCGGCATCCTGACGGACCACTAGAAAAAACAAAATAAATACTAGCAAGAACAGGGTGGGTGGAGGGGGTCTTTGAGGAGGGCTTGAAACGGATTGACAACCAGAAAAGCTGTCCAGAGTCGTTCCAGTTCTCCGGTGGGCGACCATGAGGTCCTCCGGCAAGTAGTAATGCAAAGGACGAAAAGCCGAGTGACCCTCCAATACATAGCAATGGGGCCAGATCAGCAGCAGGTAATGCAGGTGTGGAGGTTTGTGAAGCATCCTCTGCAGCAGCCGACGTGGAGAGCTGTGGGGCCTCTGCAGCAGCAGCCGACGTGGAGAGCTGTGGGGCCTCTGCAGCAGGCGATGGGGTCAAAGCTGCAGCAGGCATGGTGGTCAGAGCTGCAGCAGGCATGGTGGTCAGAGCTGCAGCAGGCATGGTGGTCAGAGCTGCAGCAGGCATGGTGGTCAGAGCTGCAGCAGGCATGGTGGTCAGAGCTGCAGCAGGCATGGTGGTCAGAGCTGCAGCAGGCATGGTGGTCAGAGCTGCAGCAGGGATGGAGTCAGGGCTGCAGCAGGCGATGGAGTCAGATCTGCAGCAGGCGATGGAGTCAGATCTGCAGCAGGCGATGGAGTCAGATCTGCAGCAGGCGTGAAAATCATGGAGTTTGCAGCTGAGGCTGGACCTGCTGCAGGCAAGGAGCGAGGAAAAGTCTCTGGGGTGGGTATAGAAAACTTGGCCCAGAGCATGGTTTTTACTAGCTGCATCTGAAGGTCCAGCTTAGTCAAGGAGCCCTCAAGCCCAGAAAGCCACTCCTGTTCTGACTTTGAATCCATTTTGGCTGAATTATTCTGTCACGAACTGGGTTTTTGGATTCAAAGATAGCCAGAGACAGGAGTGCAAAAAACAAGAACAGTTTTTATTAATTTACGGCTGGTAGCTGGAGAGATGGGGTCAGGGTCCAGGTGGCCAGGAGTCCAATCGTGGTCAGAGAGGCAGACAATATCCAAAGAGGGGCAGGCAAGGCAAACAATCCGTAGTGCAGGCGTGAGGTCAAAACTAGGCAAGGTAATCAGTCTGTGGCATGAAACAGGAAACTATGATGGCTGATCAGGGACCATGAGAGGTGTAATAATTCAGCACTGGTGGAGAGTGAGAATGCAGCTTTTAAAGGGTGCAGAGCAGGTGAACTATGGCTGAACAGGTGAGTGGAATCATTGCTGATTGCTGGGAGGCGTGGCATGGAGTGCAGGCTTGAGCTGGAGGATGGGTGATAGGCATTACAAAGCATTACAAAGCAGGGGAAGAAAAACTATGACAAAAGGGGCTGAAAACAATAACAGGAGGGAGTGAGTGTGAAGGCAGGGCCAATGGGAGGTGGGTCAGCAGGGCCGCTGATCATGACAGTAACTGCATAAAAACAATTTTTTCTAAAACTTTAGATAAAAAAGGCAGATGAGAAATAGGTCTAAAATTTGATAAAATTGATGGGTCCAGGTGAGGTTTTTTAAGACGGGGCCTAACTACAGCATGTTTAAATGCAGCAGAGACAATTCCTAAACGAAGGCAGGAATTTAAAAGTGTTAAAACACAGAAACCCACAGAATTAAAAACCTCTTTTAAAAACCTGGATGGAAGAAAGTCCAGAGGGCAATTGGTGATCTTTAAGTGTTGAACAACATCAGTGAGAGTGGCAAGAGACACTGGTTGAAACTGTTCAAACACAACCGGAGCTACAGAGACAACAGAGTAGTCAGGAGCAACAGGACCAGTGACCTGTCTGACTGAGGCCACTTTATCCTGGAAGAATTTTAGAAAGTTTTCACAGTTTGTGGCTGTGGCATCTGGTAGAATACGCACAGCTGGATTTATAACAGAATTAATAGTGTTAAATAACACTCTAGGACAATGGCAATTATTTGAAATCAAACCAGATAAAAATAGACATTTCGCCTCTTTGACAGATCTCTGGTAATTTTTAAAGCATTCTCTCAGAAATTTTAAGGATGAAGGAAGTTTGTCTCTCTTCCATTGTCGTTCCGCTTTCCTACATAATTTCTTGAGAGTACGCGTGGCATCGTTTAACCACGGCTCAGCTCTTGGTTTGGTGGATTTAAACTGAAGAGGAGCGATGGAGTCTAAAATGTCAGAGCAGGTGGTTTTGAAAGAGAGAAGGAAGTCCTCTGGATAAAATTCATCTGTACTTGAAATTGGAAAGTCCATAAAAGCAGTGGTAAACAGTCCAGCGGTCTCAGGAGTAAAAATACGACGCCAATGACCTGCAACAGCAGGCCTACTGACAGGTGAGTGAGTGCATTCCTTCAAGTAATGCTCGCTCTTTCCTTCTTTTCTTGTCTTTGTGTTTGATTCTGAAACCAGTCCCTGTTCTCCTCTCATACATTCATTCAGAAATACACTTACTGGGAAGCTGCAGGCTTACTGGAAACACTGGATCTTTGCTTTGACAACAACTGGCTTTAGTCCAATTCAGCTGAAAGCAGCAGGAACGACTCCGACCTTCTACTGACCTCAGAGTCTCCAGTCTGTAGTCTGGACTCTCCACAAGATCCAACAGCTGCTGAACATCTGGATGCTGCAGGTTGTTGTAACTCAGGTTCAGTTCTGTCAGATGGGAGGGGTTGGACTTCAGAGCTGAGCTCAGAGAAGAACAGCTGATCTCTGACAAACTGCAGTCCCTCAGTCTGAATAAAGAATAAAACATGTAAGTTTAGAAAACAAAACAAAACTTTTAAAGACATGATGTAAACTAATAACAATAATTTCAGGACAATTCAAAATGATTTCTTTGAAAACTGAACTTCCAGTCTGTTTCTGTCAGTAGACCTGCTACATTCACACATCAGCTGACGATTCACTCCATGACTTTGTTGGTTGAAGTTCTGTTGGGATACTGGGTCCCAGTAACATGAGCAGCCATTAAAGTTTGAACTGGAATATTTGGATTAACAATGAGCTGTATAAATGTTAGAGTGATGGTCCAGATGTTCTGAAGAGGCTGTTTGATCCATTTCATTTATGGTTCTGATGATAACGTCTTGTAAAATGCAAACATTTAGTTTTGACTCTGCTGGTTTTACTGGAGCTTTTTAACACAAACTGGCTCATGTGGCCTGTGAGTTCAAGTTTTCCAGCAGATTTCTCAGATTTCTTATGTTGAAATTATGAGTTCATTGAAAGTGAGTTTGACTCAAATGAAATCATTTGACCTAAAACTGGAAGCCACAGGTTAGATTTACTATACTAAATGATAAATAAAATATACATCCCTAAATAAAGTTTGTATTCTGATTAAATTAGAAATGAAAACACAACATTTGATTATTTCAATGTGGAGCTCTGAGTGATTTTTAGGATGATGATGCTGGAAGTTTGAGTTTAGTTTTATTTGACAATCTGTTTCAAATCTTACAGCAGCTGGTAGAACTATAATGAGATATTAATGCTGTTTCAGTCACATTTGAATATTTGGGATGTCATTAAGAAAAGATTCAGTGAACACATGGAGCTTCTTCCTGACAGTTTCACATCAAACTGACTTCAGTCTCTGTTACCATGGTGATGTCATCAGGCTCGTTTGTCTCTGTTACCATGGTGATGTCATCAGACTGACTTCAGTCTCTGTTACCATGGTGATGTCATCAGACTGACTTCAGTCTCTGTTACCATGGTGATGTCATCAGAACTGACTTCAGTCTCTGTTACCATGGTGATGTCATCAGGCTTGTTTGTCTCTGTTACCATGGTGATGTCATCAGGCTCGTTTGTCTCTGTTACCATGGTGATGTCATCAGACTGACTTCAGTCTCTGTTACCATGGTGATGTCATCAGGCTCGTTTGTCTCTGTTACCATGGTGATGTCATCAGACTGACTTCAGTCTCTGTTACCATGGTGATGTCATCAGGCTCGTTTGTCTCTGTTACCATGGTGATGTCATCAGGCTCGTTTGTCTCTGTTACCATGGTGATGTCATCAGGCTCGTTTGTCTCTGTTACCATGGTGACGTCATCAAGCTCGTTTGTCTCTGTTACCATGGTGATGTCATCAGGCTCGTTTGTCTCTGTTACCATGGTGATGTCATCAGGCTCTGTTACCATGGTGATGTCATCAGGCTCTGTTACCATGGTGATGTCATCAGGCTTGTTTGTGACTCTGAGAAGTTTCAGCTCAACACAGCTGTTCCCTTCACTTTGTAGTCCAGCTGTTCCCTTCACTTTGTAGTCCAGCTCTCTGGTGATCCACTGAGCGATCATCAGAACCTCATGAAGATGATGTGAAGAGTGAACTTGCAGTTCATCACTTCTGCTTCCTTCACTAACAGAAGCAGACATATCTTGTCACCTTCCATGGTTTCAAAAGTCAGCTTGATGTCATGTGAAGTGTGTGAGCTCCAAGAATGAAGTGTAATCTAAATGTAGAGCAGGGCAGCTGTTTAGTTTGTTTACCAGCTGTTTTTCTGCTTTCTTCAACATGTTGCATCATTTGACAGCTTCATGTGTGCACATCACACTGAAATGATCATTTCTATTCTTCAAGTGTTTTACACATCATTTGTAGACAAGTTTGATTGAGTCATTTCATAAGAAGCTGTGGGCAGCAGTGGTTAGTGCATGTTTGCCTCCCAGCTTTTCTGTGTGGACTTTACATGATCTCTCTTTGCACACATGGCTTTTTATTTGTGCACAAATTCAGCTCACAAACATTTTGTGCTTGTAAATCACTTTAGTAACCTTGTAAAATAAATGTGTTGTTTGTGCATGTGTAGATAAGAATGTGTGTGTAAAAAGATTGGTGTTAGTAAAAATAATGACACAAGTTACAAATCTTTGTTGTGAAGGTCTGTTTACAGATACAAATAAAAAACTACGTATAAAGCTGTGTGAGTTTAAATTTACAAGAATGAATTCTGAGCAGATTTTTCTTCCTCTCAGCTGATCAAAAGATTAATTGTTGAAAATATCTTTGAAAGTATCTTTGAAATCTGTTCAGTGCTTTATGAGATATTTTGCTAACAGACAAACAGGACTGACTCCAACAAATTAAATCAAGTTTTAGACAAAAATGTTGCACAATGTGTTACACTCAAAGTATGTGTTGAGTATGATGCTCAGCTACTACCACAACAACTGTCAGATCAATATCTGTCAAACTGGCTGAGTTATAGTCATGTTGGTGATTCCTAAAGTCAGTTGGCTGTGGTGGCCATTTTTAATAAATTAAATTCAGGAGTTAATCAGTTTTGCATGTATGTCCAATTATTAGTTTCTGAGAGTTTCACTAAAATCTGTTCATTTATCTCTGAGATATTTTGCTAACAGACAACTGATATCAATAGTGTATGGCAAAGTTTTAAACATATATTATGTGTTATGAAACATCACTCAGAATAAAAGATGGAGGTCAGTCTCAGCTACTACCACACTGACATTTAACTCAATTCCTGTAAAATTGACTGACATAGAGTCATTTTGTTGTGGCGGCCATCTTGATTCATGTTGACTCTAAAATAAATCAGTTGTAGAGGAACATCATTAAATGTTAAATAAAATCATGATTCATGACATTACTGATAGTACAGAAACACACACACACACACACACACAGAGAGAGAGAGAGTTGGATCCACACACATACTCACACACACACATACACAGAGAGTTGGATCCACACACATACTCACACACACGCACGTAGGACAAATAAACTCAACACAACGAATAAGGTCAACACGACACATGAACTCAAACACGACTCAGAAGCTCAAACACGACAAGTGAACTCAAAATAACGAACAAACCAAAACACGACTCATAAACTCAAAAAAGACACATAAACTCAAACAAGAGACATGAGCTTAAACTAGACACATAAACTCAAACAAGACTCAAACTCAAACAAAACTCACATACGACGTATCTTTCCCTGCTGAATTCTCATTCGTGTCCAATAAAGGCCCTGGCAACTTAGCCTTACAAAAAATGGTCCTGGCTTAACTCCTCACTTTCAAATACAGAAGGTCTTGAACCCTACAGATAAGTTCGTGTACACCATAGTCTTATCTCTAGAAAATAGGAATCTCACGTACAAATCGGGAAGTCTTGAATTCAGCGTGAACTAGTTCTGTACCGTATTATCCGATGTAAAAGGAATTCCTGTTTATACTCACTTCTTGTCAAATGTGTGATGTCCATGTAGATATCCGCCAATCTGCCACGATGACTCAATTCAGACCTAAAAAGCTAGCCTGGCCAGGAACGATCGACCTCCCAGGGCTGTCAAGTATGCCATGCGCATGGGCTTTCAGCTCGCCTTCATCAAAGACCACCGTAGGGCAGGTATGGGGATAGGAGGGTCACAGCACCACTTAATGATGGGTTTTATTTCAACCCTGCAACCCTTAAAGAAATGATCACACAAGAGACAAGAATCTGTTATTTGGCTTTTGCAAAAAAGGTCATCGTCTCAGTAGTGTGTGAGAACGAAGCCCAAGTGTTGAGACTGCGTTTAGCCTTTTTATTCACTTAGAAGATGGGTGGCAACAGGTGCAAAGTACAAACACTATATTAGTCGTGGCAGTTTTCGTCTTGAATAACAACTGCAAGGTTAATCATAAACTGGAACATTCTGTTTGGTTTCCAGTCAACATGACCTTCTGTTAGATTGCTGGTCAGGACAAGTAGATAAAAAGATGCTTGCATAAGCACTATAAAGTCTAAGTGTACATGCACTAATAGAGTCTAAACGTTAAAGTACATGAGAGAATACAAGTTTAAAATGAGCAATATAGAAAATACTCTAACATAAACGAATAAAAGACATAATAATAATAATAATAATGAATTCAATTTATAACACACTTTTCGTTAATGAAAATCTCAAAGTGCCATGCCTCTGTCGGCAAGAACTGTTCACGATTGTACCATCATGATGGCAAATCAATTTGAGGCAACACAAGTGACGGACATAAATGCAGCTACATTCTTTTCTCTCACTTTGGATGAGTCAACAGATGTAAGCCATATATCCCAGTTCAGCATGATTGCAAGATATGCTGTCGGTGACACACTACGTGAGGAAAGACTTGCTGTTTTGCCTCTGAAAGGGACAACAAGAGGGGATGATTTATTCAAAACTTTCACTGAGTTCACTAAAGAAAAAAATCTACAGATGGACAAACTTATTTCAGTGTGTACTGATGGTGCTCCGTGCATGGTGGTGAAAAACAGAGGATTTGTAGCACTGCTTCGTGAACATGAAGAGAGACCCATCTTAAGTTTTCACTGCATCCTACATCAGGAGGCGCTTTGTGCTCAGATCTGTGGCGAGCAGCTTGGTGAGGTGATGTCGCTGGTCATTCAGGTGGTCAACTTTATTGTTGCCTAAGCTTTAAATGATCGCCAGTTTAAAGCACTGCTGGAGGAAGTTGGGAGTAATTATCCTGGTCTGCTCCTGCACAGCAATGTACGCTGGTTGTCAAGAGGGAAAGTGCTCAGCCGTTTTGCAGCTTGGACTTTTCTTGAAATGAAAAACATTGAGCATCGTGAGTTAGCTAACACTGAGTGGCTCCTGAAGTTCTACTATCTCGTGGACACGACTGAACATCTGAATCAGCTCAATGTGAATATGCAAGGCGTTGGAAATACAGTCTTATCTCTTCAACAAGCAGTGTTTTCATTTGAAAACAAGCTACAACTCTTCATCGCCGACATTGAAACAGGTCGTTTACTACACTTTGAAAAACTGGGAGAGTTTAAAGATGCATGCACAGCAAGTGACCCTGCTCAACATCTTGATCTTCAGCAGCTAGCAGGCTTCACATCTAATCTCCTGCAGTCATTCAAAGCGCGCTTTGGAGAATTTCGTGAGCGCACTCGTCTTTTTAAGTTCATCACCCATCCACACGAGTGTGCAGTGGACAGCACCGACATAAGTTACATCCCCGGTGTCTCCGTCAGAGAGTTTGAGCTACAAGCTGCTGACCTGAAGGCCTCAGACATGTGGGTGAACAAGTTCAAATCACTGAATGAAGATTTGGAAAGACTTGCACGACAGCAAGCAGAGTTGGCGAGCCAACACAAGTGGGGAGAAATGAAAAAACTTCAACTCGCTGACCAGCTGATTGTCAAAACTTGGAATGCGCTGCCCGTCACATACCACACACTGCAGCGTGTGAGTATTGCTGTACTGACCATGTTTGGCTCTACATATGCATGTGAGCAGTCTTTCTCACACCTAAAGAACATTAAGACCAAACTACGATCACGTTTAACGGATTGAAGTCTCAACGCCTGCATGAAGCTTAACCTCACTACATATCAACCAGACTACAAGGCCATCAGCAAAACCATGCAGCACCAGAAGTCACATTAAAAATAGCTTTGTTCCCACTGCTGTTACTGAAATGAACAAACTGAAATAATGTTGAAGCTTTTAGTGGTTATATGTTTTTATTTTTCATTTTACATATGATTTGGGGAGCCTTAACACTGTTATGTGCAACATTATCTGTTTATGGTTTCTTTGAAGTGTTTTTACTAAATGTTTTTACTGTTTTTATTTGTGTGTGCGCATGAATGGATGTATGCTTTGTACCACTGCAAACCACATTTACCCTTGGGTATAAATAAAGTAACCTGAACCTGAACCTGAACCTGAATGGTAAGAAACACTTTATCACTGTTAACAACAGCATAACAATGTTATTAAAAAGCATTCAGAGACTTATTGTACTTTAAAATTGTTGGGCTTACATAAAATGTACACTTTTACTTGTTTTTAGTTTTAAAAATATTGTACGGCTCTCACGGAATTACATTTTAAAATATGCAGCGTTTATGGCTCTCTCAGCCAAAAAGGTTCCCTACCCCTGACCTAGAGAATGGGCTCTTTGCACGTACGGCACTGACGTCACATCTGCCTGACCGAAATGTGGCTCGTTAGCTTCCGCTTTGAGGAACTATGACAGCTAGGAAAGATAAACTCGTGTTTCAGAAGCAAGTTAAACATTATCACGAACACTGTTGTGTCCCTAAGTTCATTCATTCATTCAACCTTTATTTAGTCAGGTAAATCTTTTGAACCTCATGGGCTCATTTACGAAAGCGACCTGCTAAAACTAAAGAACAATGAACAGCAGTGGTAGAATTTCCTTAAACAATAAACAATAAAAACAATAAACAATAGAAAACAAAAGAGAGAAAAAAACAAAAGAATTTTTTTTTTTTTTTTTTTTAACAAAGTATCAAAAAACTAGCAAAACATTATAAGGTAGACGTATAAAATCAAAGACAGGAACAAATCTGCATTGGTTTTTGCCAGGATTCCAACAGATTCTGAAAACCATTTAGAGAAGTCAAGGTCGAGAGCTTCAGATCTTTTTGTAAGATATTCCATGAAGCAGGAGCGGAGTAGGAGAAGGCCCTTTTTCCAAGTTCAGTCCTCACTGACGGAACACTGCAGGTAATCATGTCCTGAGAGCGCACGCTGTAGCTGCACTCACGCAAAGACATGTAGGAGGAGATGTATGAGGGCAGCAGACCAAGAAGTGATTTAAAGATGAAAATGTACCAGTGGAAGAGTCTGCGTGAGGTTAATGATGTCCAGTTAACCAGTGAATACAGGGTGCAGTGGTGGGTACGATAATCACAACCAGTTATGAATCTTAGTGCACCATGATAGACAACATCCAACATCTGCAGGATGCACCATGATAGACAACATCCAACATCTGCAGGATGCACCATGATAGACAACATCNAGGAACTATGACAGCTAGGAAAGATAAACTCGTGTTTCACTGAAACACGAGTCTGAAACAGTTTCAGAAGCAAGTTAAACATTATCACGAACACTGTTGTGTCCCTAAGTGCACGGCATCTTCAAAGTATAATGGTCTTTTAAGTTTCCACTGATTTTTCTTTTTTTGGGGGGGGGGTTCTTTTAAGCTTCCAAGGATGATCCTCCAGACACAGAAAATTGCACGCCTGCGAGTTCACATTGAGCGTGCAATCCGAAGGGATTGCATATATACAAATATATATGTGTATATACACAGAATATTGTTGATAGCGGGATATCATCAATTGATATCCCGTGGCTCCTGTGAGTGACTTGCAGAGAACTCGAAATGTGCATCGGGATATGCTGAAGGCTCGGGTTGGGCCAGAGCCCACACCTGCACCCCTGCAGTCAAAACCTGCCTTGCCTACAAGGAGTTGGATGACTCTCTGGAGGATGATTTGTGCTTGTTGGTCTCTGATATTTCTGTACCTTCTAGCTCCACAGCCCCAGGGTTGCTTCCACCGGTCGCTTTAGGAAACTGTCACCCTGTTCAAACTTCTGAGGCAGTTCTTTCATCTTTGCGTCGTACTGCTCGTTTAAGGGCAGGGCAGCATTCAAATGTCCATCACCTTCCTCGACCTGTGGTTTATGCTGCAGGATCTAGTCAGCCAGTTTCCAACACACAGTTTGCCATTTTTCACCCCTGGTGCTGAAGTGTGCAGGTCCATCGTCAGGGCGACAATGCAACATCGGGGGGTAGAATGTGGTGAGATGGTGTTCCACTACTCCCCCCCCCTTCTACTCTGTGGACCAGGTGCAGCGCACCGTTGATTGATGGGCAGGGCAGATGCCTTTATAGTTGGGCAGGCTGCTGCGGGGTGCGTGTATCTTCAAATCAATCAATCAATCAATCAATTTATTCACTCGATTAAAAAACATCATCAGTTTACAAACACATTCTCTGACAACACACATTTACACGAGTGAAGAGGGAGCAGGAAGAAGAAAATCTTGTATAGACCTGCCCCCTTTCTCAATAATTACAAAAATGTCATGGCCGTAAACATTAAATTAACAAAACAAGTTACAAACAATATCTAAACAATAACATACATAACAATACAGGTAGTCCCTGACTTACGAGCCCCCTGACATACGAGGTTCCGGACTTACGAGCTGGCGAACGAGCAGTAAATTTGTAAAGAACATACAAAAAATACAGCACTTTTCTGTGTTTTTAGATGAAAGTGTGTTAGCTAACCATTTGGAAACAAGTTTCTGAGCATGTTTATGAACTAGTATGAAATTTGGGATGAAAAACGAGTGTTCGTAGTAGCGCTAGCATAAATGTTCCATTTTACGACCGAAAATCCGGACTTACGAGAACACGTGTTTCGTGTTCCGACGTACGAGATTTCATGTTACGAGCACCTCGCAGGTACGGAACTCGCTCGTAAGTCGGGGACTACCTGTATATCACTCTTCCCATTAACAACTCAAAGTCGTATAAGAGTTAATCATTCTTTTTTTACAAAGTGGTTTGAATTGGTTTATTGTAGAGCAATTTTTAAACTCATCATTCGAACTGTTCCATAGTTTTACTCCATGCACCGAAATGCACATTTGTTTTAAAGTAGTACGCACAGTTTTACTTTTGAAATCATACTTCCTTCTGTTAGTTCTATCACAAGGGCTTAAGACAAAGAACTTTTGTAAATTAAATGGCAATAATCTATTTCTAGCTTTAAACATAATACAATTTTTAAATTAACCAGATCCTTTATCTTCATCTCACTGAGCCAGGCCATTGTCCCCAATTTTTCAAAGCCACCACCATCATCCCTGTCCCGAAGAAGGCAATGCCCGCATGCCTCAATGACTATCGCCCAGTAGCACTCACCCCCATCCTGATGAAGTGCTTTGAACGGCTAGTCATGAAAAGCATCACATCTGTCCTCCCTGCCTCCCTGGATCCCTTCCAATTTGCATACCGACCTAATCGCTCAACCGACGATGCCATCTCCTCTGCCCTCCACACAGCTCTCACACATCTGGACACGAAGGACTCTTATGTTAGAATGCTGTTCATCGACTTCAGCTCGGCATTCAACACCATCATCCCCCAACAGCTCATCCATAAACTGGACAGTCTGGGGCTGAACACCTCAATGTGTAACTGGCTGCTAGACTTCCTGACCGGGAGACCACAGACAGTACGGGTCGGGAGTAACACATCTAGCACCATCACATTGAACACAGGGGCCCCACAAGGATGTGTGCTGAGCCCCCTTCTATTCACCCTGCTAACACATGACTGCACACCATCGTACAGCTCCAACCACTTCATCAAGTTTGCGGACGACACAACAGTGGTAGGTCTCATCAGCAACAACGATGAGACGGACTACAGGAACGAGGTGAGCCGCCTGGCCTTGTGGTGCGGACACAACAATCTCACTCTCAACGTGGAGAAGACAAAGGAGATTGTCGTGGACTTCAGGAAGAGGGATGCACAACATGCCCCTCTGACCATCAACAGCACCGCAGTGGAGAGAGTAGACAGCACCAAGTTCCTGGGAGTGCACGTCTCAAGGACCTGTCCTGGAGCAGGAACACTGCATCACTGGCCAAGAAGGCTCACCAGCGTCTCTACTTTCTCCGCAAGCTGAAAAGGGCTGGAGCTTCAACCCCCATCATGTGCACCTTCTACAGAGGTGCCATAGAAAGTGTCCTGACCAGCTGCATCACGGTGTGGTTTGGTGCATGTACTGCATCCTGCCGCAAGAGCCTCCAGCGCATCGTGAGAGCAGCTGAGAAGATTGTCGGCACCTCCTTCCCCTCACTGCAGGACTTACACAGCAACCGCCTCACTCGGAAAGCCCACTGCATGGCAGGTGATCCCACACACCCACTACACAGCTGCTTCAGACTGCTGCCATCAGGGAGGAGACTGAGGAGTCTCCAGGCTCGAACCAGCAGACTGAGAGACAGCTCTGTTCATCAGGCAGTCAGGATGCTAAACACTCTGCCTGCCCTACCTCCCCTCCCACTTGTACTGCCTTAATCACAAAAAAACTTTCACACACATTACCACACAACACAAAGTTTTTAACACCAGACTCTGTGTCATCAAACGGGTTATTCACTAAACTCTCGGACATGTACTCATTAAGTTTGCAGTGCTCCTCATATTTGCACTAATGTCTGTATTACATCACTGCCTATAGTCATACTACTGTTTACATTCACTGTTTACATTCAATGTTTACATGTATTACTACTGTTTACATTTACACTACTTTTATATCTACACTACTGCTGATAAATATACTGTATTCTCTGGCTGGCGCTGCTTAGGGATGCCCATTGTGCCTTATGTGCCTCTACACCAGCATCAACTACCTCATACATATACTGTGTACATTAACTCATATGCTGCTTTGCCACTCTTCGCAAATGTCAATACCAGAACCTTCATTTTATTTTATAGATATACTTTTTGTACTTTTTATACTACTATGCAAAAACTCAGGACAGTACTACACTTTTATTATTTCACTTTATGCTTGTGTTCATTAAATGTTTAGTGTTTTAGTGTTTTAGTGTTAGTGGAAATTTTCATACTTTTATACTACTATGCAAAAACTCAGGTCAGTGTTACACTTTTGCTATCTTATGCTTGTGTTTATCGAATGTTTTGGTGTTTGGTTTTTGAATATTACTGTTGCACCGAGGGACTGAGAGAAACGCAATTTCAATCCTGTGTATGTCCTGTACATATTGCAGTTTTGACAATAAAGTTGACTTTGACTTTGACTTTAGTTTCAAGATATTTGATAGAATAAACAATTTATTTGTATGTTCTCTGGTGTCCACTTTATATAAAATTCTCGTGACTTTATCTTTGTCTCCTTCACTACAGTCGGCCGCTTTGTTTTTGCTTGTGTTCTGGATCTGCTCATCTGAGATCGTAAGTGTCTGTTTTTCAATCAGTGACTGGGATCGTGTTGGGTTTTTTGGGTGTTACACCTGTCGTGCGTTTCTGCAGCGTTGCTCTGCTGGCGTTGCCGGCTGTGGCTATGGGTTGTTGTGGCGTGCGGCTTCCTTGTAATCCTCACCTGCTGACCTGCTTCCTCCCTGGTTTGGCTGTGTTTCCACCTCTGGGTAAGCTACCTGCGATTTAGACTTTAATTTTTTTCTGAATCCACAATAATGGGTTTTCTGTTTTAGGCCCCTGATTTTACTGTTTTGGAGTTGCAGTGCTGTGTGGACACTCTGCTGTCTTGTCCTGTCTTTTCCATGGTCGTTCGGCCCGCTCTCATTGAACCCTGCACTGGTCGGGCAGGTAATGTGGTCAGGGCATTACATCTCTGACTCCGTTGAAAGAGCATTTGGAACTGGAAGTCAACGACTGATTATGGTCTGAAGTCTCT
>JBBPBX010044343.1:12315-27501 GCA_038048925.1 Garcialebias charrua | reverse complement strand
ATCAGAGTATTTTATTTGTTGACTTTCATAATGTATGTGAAGGATTTTGTATAGTGCCCTGAGATGACTTCTGTTATGACTTGGTGCCGAGCCATAACAGACTTATAACAGTCATAAAATACATATATGCTATATAAATAAACTGAATTCAAATGAATTGACCATAGAGGCAGCAGTGACACTATTGTGGAGAGTGAGATTTGTGATGAATGTATTATTACTTTTGCAGCAATATTGCACTGTCACTTTAAAAATACAAATATTTGACTTTCTCACATTGAAAAGGAAAAGGTTTTCTTCTTGAGCACATAAAGAAATCATCGTCCCAGTCCCAAAGAGCTCTACAGTGACTGACCTGAATGACAATCAGCCTGTAGCCCTCATCTCGATAGACACTAAATGCTTCGAAAAAATGTTCATGACCCACATGAAAACAACCAGTGCTGGGCAGCGCTAATCCAAAAATTAGTTCCGCTATTTCTAAAGCACTTATTGATTTATTTAGGTCCGCAATTTCAAAAGCACTTATGTATTAGCAATGCTAGTGGACGCTAATGCTAACACGCTAAACGCCATTTTGAAGAGGGCAAATGTGAAATACTTTTTTAAATCTAGCAGATTTGACCATTTGAACCGGTTAAGCTCAGAAAAACCTTGTGCTATAAAGTCACTGACTGACAGGTTTTTCTGAGCTCTTCAAAATTACCATTACCCTCAGCACTGGCTCTCCTCAAGGATGTGTGCTGAGCCCTCTTCTGTTCACTCTGCTCACATATGATTGTACAGCCACACATCCAGGCTGTCATATTGTTAAGTTTGCAGATGATACAATTGTGGTGGGATGTGTAGTGATATAGCAACCTCATGTCCGTATGGGATGTGGGCCTCTCTGCATCTCTCTGGAACTCTCAGTGTTACACCTTCTTGAGGCCCTCAAGGAGACAAATGGACACTTATATTTTTTACAATTAGTATGAATTAATGGACACTAATTAATCAGATTGAACTTTCTCTTTAATGTGTGTTAATTCAGAATTGATCAAACAGTATTTTTGTCATTTCAATGATGATTTGACTAAGCTGGTATATTTTAAATATGACAAAGTTAAGAGAACATCTCAGAATGATCGTGCTTTGAACTGTCTGCTCTAGGCAGAATAAGTGTCTAAAGTTGAAGGAACAATCCTTCGTATTTGTTTGAACTGTTTTTGTTTCGAAGGAAAAGTGCTAGACATAGCTTGCTTTCGGTCTCCCGTCCTTTCTAAAAACAATGAATCTGTTCTCAAAACAAATCACATGCACCTGCATCTTCTCACTTATGTTTTCTATGTTTTGTCTACCCTATCATCTGTCACTCAAACTCACTCACTTGCAAAGTCACTCCTTCTCTAGTGATGGACAGCCAATCAGCAGGAAGTATGTGACTAAGTCACACCCCCTTCTTAAAGGGCACTTCCTGCATTTTTGGCTTTAGAGTTTTGGGAGAGAACTAACTGACACCTGGCATCTCTCCCTGGAGAAAGCAGGAGACGCCCGGTCATTGTGCCAACTCGACCCACGTCTTCAGCAAAGGTTCAAACAGCACGTCAGCTGTGAACCCCTTCGAGTGTCACAGCTCCAAGCGGTGACTCTCTTTCTGGAAGCTATCTTGAACAAAACCAGAACCAGGCATCACTCTAGGAGGCCGAAGCAGACGGTCTCGAGACCGTGGCAAGATGAAAGTGGTCGCCTGTAAAACGCAGCAGCATGCACGTCTGGCTTGACTAATTTACCGGAGTCGAGACAGGATCATCTTCACGAAGGTAAAAGTGTTTCATCACGGTACGGACGTCCAGCCGAAACCGAGCAGAGGGTGCTATCTCTGGTTAAACATCTCAAGATAAGATTCAACCATTTCCTTTCAATTTTTATCTTTCCTCCTTAAACTCCTCCTTATGTTTGTTTTCATCATGGTAAACTTTAAGTAATGTGCCAACAGAAAGGTCCAACTGTCTGTTTGTTTTAATTTGAATTCTTGTCAACGTAGTTATTAAATCAGAGCTAATATCGATACAAATGTTTAATGTAATTTTTGTGATAGTTTCAATAAAAGGTCTATTTTTTTGGTAGACCAATATAAATTGAAGTCTCCTGTGAAATTACATTCTTGTCTAATCACAGTAAAAACAATTTAGTATCGGAAAAAGGAAGAACTCGCACTTTGGTGGCAGTTTGTGCAAGATTAAAGTCTGCTCATAAACTGCGCATCTACAATAATGCCAGACTCAGTAAGTGTTTAAATACCTTACCAACCGCATTATTCTATTACAATTGGTGGCTCGTCCGAGTTCCTGGAACGTTTATTAAGTTGTTTTGTGTAGCTTGATGTTACGGTGTTTGTTGGCATTAGTTTGCATCCTGGTTTTGGGCTTATAAGAATAGTTCTGGCTGGTGGAGTGTCCGGGAGTTGCTGATCGTGGCATTGTCTGGATTATTTCCCGATAGAATTATTGTTTATTTCACATTTCAACGTCTGTTTGAAGCTGCTGAGTGATGAATGTTTTGTCTGTGCTTGTGAGACGTTCATACGTGTCGCGAGGCTGCATGCATTTTTCCATTTTGTGACCGCCGTGTCACCTCTGCTTCATTTTATTGCATCTGCGATTTACTGTTAAACGTCTGTTTCACTCTTTGCTGCTCCATTTTACCTAATCTGTTACAACGTGTTGTTGGCCGAGGTTCGGGAAAAACCCACTCCGCTTTGGGCCGGACCGAGATCCGGTTCCGTTTGACGTAAAGTCCGTTGTTGTACACAGTTAGCGTGCTGCCTCCCCTGGGGGCGTGGGGTTAGCTTGGATGTGTTGTGCTCGTTAACAGAATTTTTCTGCGGTGTAAAAGTCGTTTATTTTGTGGAAGTGAGTCCAGTACTTTGGGTCGAGCTAGGCTAAACGGTACCGACAAGATGGCTGCTTAAAACGCTGTGATTGGTCCATTGTGTGTCGCGTTCAAGAACGTTGGTTTCTGTAGACTCTGGTTGTCAGATTCATTTTTGCACACATTTCTGACGGTTTATTTGTGTTGGTTGAGTTCTATGCGCGTGATATCGTCGAAGACTGGCTTAACCGCGGTGTTTTGCGATATTTATGACTGTTTTAGAACGTTAAAAAGTCCGTTCCTCGCTAGAGTTCAAGAGACCGCAGGTCCGTGAACGCACCGCTCGAGCGGCACGTCGCGCGTGGGCGGCGTTAGGTTTGGAAGACACAATTTCCCATGAACACTTGGGTTTTAGAACTACAGTTCTGTCTTCGCTGTGATTGGTCGATTACGCTGTAAGTGTTGACGCTTGCGCAGTGGGTGAAGCCCGCTCCTCGTCAACTTTCACTTCAGCTGCTTGTCCCAGACGAGTTTCCGTGCTTGTTTGTCCATTACTGTCATTGAAAAGACTGTTTAAACGCGGTGTTTTTGAGATTTTAATGGGTGGATTGAGTCGGTTGCTCTGAAACTGCCGATCGCCATGTGACCAGGTCACGTGACACCGATTTTGCCAGTTTTATGAGGACCGACCTTATTTCTTTTAAACGCAGTTTAAAATGTTTCACAGTCCAACCGATTTTACTCACATAATTTCATTTTTGTGAGAAAGGGGATACTAGAGTTTTGTCACGTCAGGGCTCTGGGCTTTCTGATTTGTTGCTTTTGACCCGTTGTTAGACGTCTGTGAATGTTGGCAGCTCACGGCTGCGCTCACAGGTGATAACAGCGCCTCTATAGTGGTCAGAAAGAGAATTGCGGTCGCTGTGGTAAATTTATCCAGCGCTGCTCACCCCACCTGCTGGTTACATTAGAAGACGCAGTCTTCCTGTAATGTGTACATGTTGAATGTTTCCTGTTTTAAACGGGAAACATTTTGAGAATATTGTACACACAGCACCCTTTAATTTGATTTTCGCAGGAAATCAAATGTTGATGGCAGAACAGTTACACAGATTTTAATACAGACATGTCTGTTTTTGATAAGCCTTGACACTTTTATCATCAAGTCTGTGCAAAACTAGCTCTCTGTCCCTGTGTTTTTAAACTGCAAGTTTAAAATAACACACATGAGGCATTTTTTGTCTTGATTTTCACAAAATCACACAAAAAACAGCCAATTTTGTTTGACCTTGTCACAGGTCGACAAATTAATAAAAATCACTGATTTTTATTTGATCTCACATCTTGGACTCCATGTTGACTGCCGAAGGCGTCTCATGGTGAGACTGTCCACTGTGATATAAGACCCACGTTACTTGATTTTTCACAGTACCTCAGTACAAAGATGGACGTTCAAACAGGTGCATCCTTTGATAGGCACTTAGCTGCAAAGAACGTCCTTCAGGAACCAGGTGAACATCCCCTGGTGTTTTACGACAGGCTCCTCTCTGTTTACACAGGGAATAAAACTGTACCTGGCTTAGAGGAAGATGCAGAGTTTAAAAATCGTTTCACTTTGAATCTGATACCTTTCATAATGAAATGTGTTCGCTTCAATGTTAATTAATAATAATAATAATAATAATAATGAATTCAATTTATAACGCGCTTTTCATTAGTGAAAATCTCAAAGCGCTACACACATTGAATGCTACACACATTCATACACCGGTAGCGGCAGACTACCATGCAAGGTGCTTTCCAGTCCTACCGGGAGCAACTCAGGGTTAAGTGTCTTGCCCAAGGACACAACAACACATGGTGTGGGGAACCGGGATTCGAACCGCCAACCTTCCGATCGGGGGACGACTGCCATTACCACTACGCCACGGCCGCCCCTAATTGCAAAGAGAGTACCATGGCAGAAATTAAACAATGTGCTGTGGAATTTTTTGACATGCTCGAACAGCGAAAAACACCCTCAGTGGTGTGCCCAGGTCAAAAGGTCACATCCCACTCGCAGGAAGTAGTAGAGGTTCCCTCTCCTTCAAAGTGCGAGAGGTCACAGGTTTTTCATAATAACATACAACAGCATGGTGCTACGAGCTGTAGGAGTTCTGAACCCCCTGCCCCTCAGGTTGAAAACCTTGAGAGGAGCAGAGAACCACACAAGGTAGGTGTTCGCCCTCCAGATGAACCCAGATGGTCCGGATCGAACCAAAAGAGTTCTCTCATGGATCTCACTGTGGGTGAACTTCGAGAGAAGTTGATGTCTGGGAACCGTGACCCTTTGAAAAATGGTCTGTCCCGACATGTGCCCCCGAGAAGCGGCCCTCCTGCCATTGCCCCTCGAACTGCACAGTTTGAGACATGCAAAGCGTCACACATGCTCCAGATTATGGAAACGGCGCCTCCGCGCGAGGACGTGACTGAGGATGTGGTTTGTTTGTCAAATGATTTGAATGTTACAGTGGTTGACCAAGCTGACACAACGTGTGACGTCGTCCTTGATGATAACACAAACAACGTTGTTCATCCTGATGAAGCGACGCGCAGCACTGTCTTTTGCAACAACTCAGTGCACACAGTTGACAACAACAACGTCAACACTGACATAAAGGCTGACGGCAAACAAACTGCTGATGATCAGCGTACTAAAAGTCCAGATGCTGACAGCAAACAAATTGCTGAAAATCCGCATCCTGAAGGTCATGAGGCAGACAGCCATCATGATGCTGACGGCGACGATGATTACACGGACAGAGTCACACGTACACAGAAACGTGTGAAAAAACCTGATCGGTTTCTGTGTAACTTTATAAGAAGGGGGATAGCTAAAAGAGCTTACCTGCCACTCACATTGGAAGGGGTCCTCGCGCAAGAAGCGCTCCTGGTTAGCGGCTCAGACGTGTCTACCATGTCAGCCGAACTGTTTGAGGAGCTAAGGACCGCCGCTAACGATGTTGACAGGCAAATACCCTTTGTGAAATACACTTATGGTGAGCAACAGGGCCTCGCAAAGACGAGAACAACCCTAATAGCCATGGTTCACATGCAGATTGGCGAGATGTCACTATACCACCCGGTATATGTGTCTGAACTTGACTCACTCCGGGCTCCATTTGTGGTTGGCCAAGATTTTATAAATCGCTTTGAAGCGATTATAAATTATGGCAATCAGACAATGTGGGCCACAGTGAGCAGTCCACTGCCATTCGTGGTACCTCCCCAAGGTCAGGACACTGACTGTCTAACAGCAGGTACCGCTGAGGTAAAAAAGGATTCCCCAACCGAGACCACAAACCCGGTAAGTGATCCTTCATGTACAGGTGAGACAGAGGAGACTCTACAGGTGGACCAGACTCTGGCCCAACATGGGAACCTCCTCTGCGAGCTGACACCTTCAGCACTCGCTGACCACTACCTACCACCGGTAGAAGAAGGTGTGGAGATCCAAGAGTCCCACACCGATGACGCTGTACTGTCCTGTGGGGCAGGTAATTCGGCAAACAGCCAAGCTTTCAGTGAAGTCTTGGTTCAAGGACATCTGAGCCCACAAGGTGACAGTCTACAACACGCTGACAGTCACTTGGACTTCATTGTTACAAATTTTGAGGACCCCTCCTCAAACAAAAGGGGGGCAAACTCACACTTCCTACCACAGGTAGAGGACGGTGTAGAGATCCAAGGATCACACACCGAGAACGCTGTGCTGTCCTCTGGGACAGGTAATTCAGTTATCATCCAAGCTTTCAATGAAACCTTGGTTCAAGAGCAGTTGAATCTAGAACTACTCCGGAATGACATAGTTCTTACAGACTCAAAGAGCACCTCTTCATTCATGAAGTGGGAAGACATACATCACAACGACAGGGACACGCCTGCGACGGCGCCGACAGTTGTGACACACCTGCATTACGCAGAAAGAGGTAAACGTACGGAGGTACGTTGGCCGAAACCTATAAGGTTCCTGTATAAGGCTCCCCATAAACTGCGCGAACAGCTTAGACTAAACACAGGCATCCTAACTCGTGCCCATGGACGGACGTCCACACCCGTGTGCGTGGTCCCTCATGACCACAGGGGGGTGATGTTAGGTCATGCCCATGTCAAGGACAAAGATTTCAATAACCCCACAAACGACAAAGAGCTCGGAAACTCACAGACTTCATGGGAAAACAAGGTCGTCCAAGCACAGGATAGTAAATAAACTAAACAGTTTAAACTATACTAGTTGCGAAAAGAAACCGTTCCAACTAGAACTTAGAAACGCTAAGCATAAAACCCACAACAAAAACTAACCTTAACAACCGTTTAAATCTGCAGGATTTAATTGACATCGGTTATAAAGCTAAGAACTGTTTTTCTTGTGTGTGACACGTTGGAATCTGACGACCAGAGTGAGTTTGACGTAGTGAAACGTTGTTTTTAGTTGCTTGATTGCTACTTTTGTGTTATTGAAGTTGTTATTGTTTTCTGAACACTCCCAGCCAAAAGAGGTTTTGATTGTTGATAAGTTGAAGACTTAAATGGATTTTAACTATGCCAACATGCTGTTCATTTTGTTAAAGATCTCAATCTTTGAAAAGTCATTGTAGATTAATACTACTTAAGGTACTATAATCTACACTGATCTCCCAATCATTTAGATAGAACCGATTCGATCGTTTCTATTCTAGATCTATTCATTTTGATGAGTCTCGCCATAGACTTCAAAATTTATAGGGAATACCAAATCTTGCGTCGTTCGTCTAAAAGACAACAGACATTTAGACCAAACTAGTTTCATTTTTTTATTTTAGTTTAACCTAAACTAAATAATGAATGGAGGAATAGTTTGAATGAAGAGGCCTTCGTTACAGAAGCCCTCCACATTTCTATAGGTATAGATCCCTATTTCTGATTTTTACAGCATTGATCCACCCCTTAATTGGTAATTGTAGCTGATCTAATCCATGATAGCTTACATACCAGGTGCATATAGGTAAGGCTTAATGTAGAATCCCTATCATAAGCCCACCTAAAACCACATAATTGCATGACACATTGAACCAGGGTGGCACCGACTGGAAGCCATCCAGCCTGCAACCTTCGATGTGGGGACCTGCTGATCCAACGTTGGTCTTCAACCTTCATCCAAGGCCCGCCTCCTCTGCTTCAATCGAGGGATCCCCTCTACATGCTGATTAAAAACCATTCTTGCTGATGAAATCAATAACCCCCATCGTTGTGGATTTACCGTTGTGGATTATAAGACTTTGTTTTCCAAGGGATCACAGACTCAGTTTTCCATGGGTTAACAGACTATGTTTTCCAAAGGATTGAAAGCTTACCGCAAAGGGATTACCTACGAACAGTATGGAATTTCCAAAAACATTATGGGAGTATAATTTTGAACTTTTTTTTTTTTCCACTTGCTGGATTACATAGAGGTCAGAGACATTCGGTGGTATCCTTTCGTGTTGGAACTCATCTCCAAGGACAGGCGATGACTTCCAAAAAGGGGGACTGTAGTGATATAGCAACCTCATGTCCGTATGGGATGTGGGCCTCTCTGCATCTCTCTGGAACTCTCAGTGTTACACCTTCTTGAGGCCCTCAAGGAGACAAATGGACACTTATATTTTTTACAATTATTATGAATTAATGGACACTAATTAATCAGATTGAACTTTCTCTTTAATGTGTGTTAATTCAGAATTGATCAAACAGTATTTTTGTCATTTCAATGATGATTTTACTAAGCTGGTATATTTTAAATATGACAAAGTTAAGAGAACATCTCAGAATGATCGTGCTTTGAACTGTCTGCTCTAGGCAGAATAAGTGTCTAAAGTTGAAGGAACAATCCTTCGTATTTGTTTGAACTGTTTTTGTTTCGAAGGAAAAGTGCTAGACATAGCTTGCTTTCGGTCTCCCGTCCTTTCTAAAAACAATGAATCTGTTCTCAAAACAAATCACATGCACCTGCATCTTCTCACTTATGTTTTCTATGTTTTGTCTACCCTATCATCTGTCACTCAAACTCACTCACTTGCAAAGTCACTCCTTCTCTAGTGATGGACAGCCAATCAGCAGGAAGTATGTGACTAAGTCACACCCCCTTCTTAAAGGGCACTTCCTGCATTTTTGGCTTTAGAGTTTTGGGAGAGAACTAACTGACACCTGGCATCTCTCCCTGGAGAAAGCAGGAGACGCCCGGTCATTGTGCCAACTCGACCCACGTCTTCAGCAAAGGTTCAAACAGCACGTCAGCTGTGAACCCCTTCGAGTGTCACAGCTCCAAGCGGTGACTCTCTTTCTGGAAGCTATCTTGAACAAAACCAGAACCAGGCATCACTCTAGGAGGCCGAAGCAGACGGTCTCGAGACCGTGGCAAGATGAAAGTGGTCGCCTGTAAAACGCAGCAGCATGCACGTCTGGCTTGACTAATTTACCGGAGTCGAGACAGGATCATCTTCACGAAGGTAAAAGTGTTTCATCACGGTACGGACGTCCAGCCGAAACCGAGCAGAGGGTGCTATCTCTGGTTAAACATCTCAAGATAAGATTCAACCATTTCCTTTCAATCTTTTATCTTTCCTCCTTAAACTCCTCCTTATGTTTGTTTTCATCATGGTAAACTTTAAGTAATGTGCCAACAGAAAGGTCCAACTGTCTGTTTGTTTTAATTTGAATTCTTGTCAACGTAGTTATTAAATCAGAGCTAATATCGATACAAATGTTTAATGTAATTTTTGTGATAGTTTCAATAAAAGGTCTATTTTTTTGGTAGACCAATATAAATTGAAGTCTCCTGTGAAATTACATTCTTGTCTAATCACAGTAAAAACAATTTAGTATCGGAAAAAGGAAGAACTCGCACTTTGGTGGCAGTTTGTGCAAGATTAAAGTCTGCTCATAAACTGCGCATCTACAATAATGCCAGACTCAGTGTGTTTAAATACCTTACCAACAGCATTATTCTATTACAGATGCATCACAAACAATGATGAGTCCAGCTACAGACAGGAGGTGGAACACCTGGAGAGCTAGTGCAAAGAGAATAACCTTCACATGAATGTGAAGAAGACAAAGGAGATGATTGTGGACTTCAGAAGGAACAAACACACCCACACCCCACTGAACATAAGTGGATCTGCAGTGGAAGTGGTCTCCAGCTACAAATACTTGGGTGTACACTTGAATGATAACCTCAGCTGGAGCAACAACACCACCAGCCTGATCAAGAAAGGTCATCAGAGACTCTACTTCCTCAGACGGCTGAGACGAGCTGGTCTGAGCAGCCCAGTCCTCACCTCCTTCTACAGGTGTGCAGTGGAGAGCATCCTGTGCTCCAGCATCAATGTGTGGCATGGAGGCTGCACAGTTGCAGAGAGGAAAGCTCTACAGAGAGTGGTGAAGGCTGCACAGAAGTCTGTTGGAGTCAGTCTCCCCACCATCACAGACATTTACACCTCCAGATGCAGGAAAAGAGCCACCTGCATCATGAAAGACCTCACTCACCCAGCACACTCACTCTTTGCCCCACTCCCCTCAGGACGGAGGTTGAGGAGCATCAAATGTAGAACCACTAGACTGAGGAACAGCTTCTACCCTGAGGCTGTTAGACTCATGAATAAATAAACAATAAGAATGATCACTGCAAAATATCACATCATGCTGATGCTGATCAGTTTCGTGTTGCTGTGTTCATCTGTGACCATCTCCTCATAATGACTCATGTTCATGTTCATGGGCAGCACGGTGACTCATGTTCATGGGCAGCACGGTGGCACAACTGGTAGAGCTGCTGCCTCTCAGCGAGAAGGTTGCCGGTTCAAATCCCGGTCCGGGGCCTTTCTGGGTGGAGTTTGCATGTTCTCCCCGTGCATGCGTGGGTTTCCTCCGGGTACTCCGGTTTCCTCCCACAGACCAAAAAACATGCTTGTTAGGCTGATTGGTGACTCTAAATTGACCCTAGGTGTGAGTGTGAGAGTGGATGGTTGTTTGGTGTGAGTGAGACAGGTCCCTCTTGTAAATGAGTCCCCGTGACTCAACGAGGCTAGCCTGTATAAATAAAGGTTGAATGAATGAATGAATGAATGTTTTTATAATGATTTTTCCACTACATTAGGGCTTAGTGTATTACTAGTTGATGTTTCTCTTAGTTAATCCTAGATGTTATTACTGTTTTTCTCTTGCATTTGTTGTTGGATGTAACTGGGACCCTGTGTACATAATCTCGTTTTCATCACATGTACCACATGCGGTGCAAATGACAATAAAGACTCTCTGACTCTGACTCTGAAAATGGCAGCCGCAAATGGCGAAATACTTTTTTTAATCTAGCAGATTTGACCATTTGAACCGGTTAAGCTCAGAAAAACCTTGTGCTATAAAGTCAGCTAAGAAATATATTTTTCTCAGCAAAGAAATAATTGTTTTTACCGTGTTTTCATGGAAAGTCCTTATCTTCTGTGGCCGTCGCGGCCGCCATTTTGAAGAGGGCAAACGGCGAAATACTTTTTAAAATCCAGACGCGTCGCGTAGGCCGCTGAGAAACATCCATAAGTTCACCCTCCATGTTAAAAACTCTTCGTCTGACTCTTCGAAAACAAGCAATAAGGCTGCAGAGTAACACACTGGCTGCTAACTGAGAGCGCTCGCTCTAGCAAAGAGACTGAGGGGACGCTTTTTTGTCACGGACCACATCCGGCGCTGACAGGATATGGTCTGTTAGCAGTCGTCCGGGCCTGTAAATAAGTTTTTTCGTTTTTACTGATAGATAATTAGTTATTAACGGTACTGCATTTTAAATAAAAATAGCGCAAATCCGCTTATGAATTATAAAAGTTAGTCAAACTGCTGTAATGCTGATAAATTGGTTAGGTACGCTATAAGCGGATTAGCGCATTAGCGCTCCCCAGCGGTCTGGCGCCCACCTTTGAAAACAACCATAAACATCAGCAAGGACCCTTACCAGTACGCATACTGCGAGAATCTATCAACAGAGGATGCCATCTCCTCTGTGGTCCAAACTGCTCTCACCCACCTGGAGCAGAAGGACTCCTACATCAATATGCTCTTTGTATTTGGGCAATGGTTTCAGCATAAGTAAGGCCCAGACTTGTTGAGCCAAAACAAACAGAAGATGTGGTCAGTTTGAAACAATTCCTAAAAGTTTTCAGAGTCATATTATATACTTACCCTTTATTTCTAGCTGTTAAATTATTTTATTCCAGGATGGTGAAAGTAATGTGCGATGGTCATACTTTCAAATCTCATGAGACAAAATCTTTAAAAGATAAACTAAACATAAAATGCAATGTCATTCAGTTGCACTTGGTTAAACAGATTACCGGTACCCTCACCTACAAAGTACATAAAGCTGTAATATTCACCATACAACTTAATTTTTAAGCTGCTCAGCTGGAAGGTTCATTTGAGGAGGAGAACGTCTTATCAGTGTAAGAAAATGTTGTCTCACTAAAGAATAGACCTTTCCCATGGTACCTACAGAGCATGTGTGGTAAATTTATGAGGCATCAAGTCTGGCTGTGCCTGCAGGTTCTGGTGCAGATGACTTTCAGGTGCTCCTGGGAGGAATTACTCAGTGAGGCCAAGGAATACTGAATGTTACACAAGCAATCTGCAGGGCAAAGAGGAAAACATTCAATTCAGAGGGTATTGAAACTAATTAAGTCATGATTTTGATTAACATTTTTCATAACTACAAGTGCTAAATGATTTTTAAAAATTCAATTCAATTCAGTTTATGTATATAGTGCCAAGTCACAACAGAAGTTATCTCAGGGCACTGAACAGAAACATTCATATGTAAAAATAATAATTTAACATTATTTATCTGAGAAGCAGACTGCTTTAAGCTTAACTCCATTGCAGAACTCTCATCTTGAGCAAGAATGAAGGAGACAGTGGCATGGAAAAACTCCCTTATGGACAAGCGTCCATCTGCTTCGACCAGCTGGGTTTGAGAGGAACAGATACACAATGGCAGGTCAAGAATCACATGTTAAAATAGAAATAATATCAAATGAAAACTATTCAATTTTAACAATTAATTTAAGGAAATTAGGTCAATTTGTCCTCTAGTAGTCTAAACTTAGGGCAGCATAACAAGCCAACCCTAATTATAGGATTTACCAAAAAGGAAATCTTAAGCCCATTCTTAAAACTGGACAATGTGTCAGCCTTAAGGACAGAAATTGGAAGTTGGTTCCACAAGAGAGGAGCCTGACAACTGAAAGATCTTCCTCCCATTCTGCTTTTGGAAACTATAGGGACAGCAAAATATCCTGCAGTCTGAGAGCGAAGTGCTCTTTTAGAAAAAAAATAGAACAACAAGATCTCAAATATAGGATAGAGCTAGGTTGTTAAGAGCTTTGTATGTTGGAAGTAAAATGTTGACTTCAATTCTGAACTTGACATGGAACCAGTGGAGATAGAATATTATGATTAACTGTATCAAATGCAGCAGTAAGATCTAACAAGACCAGTATAGACACCTGTCCATTGTCACAAGCCATGAGAATATTATTAGTAACTTTCACCAGTGGGAGAGGGGCTCGTCAGCGAATGCCTGGGGCCCGGTCAGGCTCAGCCCGAAAGAGCATGGTTTGCCTTCCTGTGGACCCACCACCTGCAGGAAGGGCCATAAAAAGTCGGGTGCCTGATGCCATGGGCAATAGCTGAGGGCGGGGACCTTGACATTCTGACGCTGGCTAAAGCTGGCTCTTTGGACATGGAATGAAACCTCTCTGGCAGGGAAGGAGCCTGAGCTTCTGCACGAGGTACCAACTAGATAAAGTTGGGCTCACCTCGACACACAGCATGGGCTCTGGAACCAATCTCCTTGAGAGGGGCTGGACCATATTCCACTCTAGAGTATACGGCCTTCTTGGAGCCCTTGGCAGGGATGCTGGAAGGTCTCCTTTATTCTGCTAGGGGACTTCAATGCCCACGTGGGTAATGACAGTGTGACTTGGAAGGGCGTGATTGGGAGGAATGGCCTCTCTGATCTGAACCCGAGCAGTGTTCTGTTTTTGGACTTTTGTGCTAGTCATAGTCTGTCTATCACAAACACCATGCTCGAACATAAGGGTGTTCATAAGTGCACTTGGCACCAGGACGCCATAGGTCGTAGATCGATGATAGCCTTCATATTCATGTCATCTGATTTGTAGCCATTTGTTTTGGACACTTAGGTGAAGAGAGGAGCTGAGCTGTCAACTGATCACCACCTGGTAGTGAGTCTGATCAGATGGCGAGGGGAGATGCTGGACAGACCCGGTAGACCAAAACGTGTAGTGAGGGTTTGCTAGAAATGCCTAGCAGAAGAACCCATCAGAGAGATCTTCGACTCGCACCTCAGGGAGAGCTTTAACCACATCCCACCTGAGGTGGGGGACATTGAATCTAAGTGGGCCATGTTCCACACCTCACTTGTTGAGATAGCTGCCTTAAGCTGTGGCCAAAAGGTTGTCAGTGATCCTCAAACGGAAAAGGGTGGATTGCTCTCTTCAGGTCGAGGTTCTGCCTCAAGTGGAGGAGTTCAAGTATCTTGGGGTTTTGTTCACAAGTGAGGGAAGAATGGAGCATGGGATTGACAGGCAGATTGGTGCAGCTTCTGCAGTATTGCAGACTCTGTATCAGTCTGTTGTGGTGAAGAGAGAGCTGAGCTCTAAGGCAAAACTATCTGTTTACCGGTCGGTCTACATTCCTACCCTCACCTGTGGTCATGAGCTCTGGGTAGTGACCAAAAGAATGAGACTGTGGATACAGGCAGTTGAAATAAGTTTCCTCTGTAGGGTAGCTGGACTCTCACTCAGAGATAGGGTGATAAATTTGGTATCCGGAAGAGACTCTGAGTAGAACCGCTGCTGATCCACATCGAGAAGAGCCAGTTGAGGTGGTTCGGGCAACTGGTATGGATGCCCCTTGGATGCCTCCCTGGGGAGGTGCTTGGGGCATGTCCGACTGGGAGGAGACCCTGGGGAATACCCAGGAAACGCTGGAGAGACTGTGTCTCTCGGTTGGCCTGGGAATGCCTTGGAATCATCCCAGAAGAGATGGAAGAGGTAGCTGTGGAAAGAGATGTCTGGGCTTCCCTGATCAAGCTGCTACCCCCGCAACCCGACTTTGGAACAATGGAAGATAATGGATGGATGGATTCTGGCAGTGGCCACTCAACTAATGAGTTTTTTACTTAGTAAATTGATTCTCTTTCAGAAACAGAGTGGGCGGGAAACTGCAGTAACAATTGGGAATAATGGGAAATATATATATATATAT
>JBBPBX010044343.1:0-11757 GCA_038048925.1 Garcialebias charrua | reverse complement strand
AAATAACTATGGTGGCACTGATTGCACCAAAACTTCAGAACTGATACATTCATGCAAACATGTGTAGCATTACCTGTATATTTATTTCCCTAAACAAAATGTGCTGCGTCATGTCTTCTTTAACTCATGTGGGTCTCCTTAAAGTCCTAGATTGGTCACACTTGAGTCTGATGGGAATCACTTTAAAAAATATAATTTGAATGACTATTCAAAGAAATTGGATTGGATTATAAAATGTGAACTGAACATTAATGGTACATCCACACCAAACAGCGTTTCAAATTCAAAAATAATAATAATAATAATAATAATAATATAATAATAATAATAATAATAATAATAATAATGTATTTTCCTGTCATCTGTGTATGTTTCCCATACACAGACGAAATTCGTCTCTGCATTTAACCCAACCACCACCAGGTGGTGCAGTGAGCAGCCAGAAAGCGCCCGGGGAGCTGGAGAATTAGGTGTGCACTCATAGACACCCCAAAAAAGCTCGTCACACACGCAAGTGGACGCACTGGACCCACAGTGGTGTCCAGACCAGAATGCGAAGCTGCAGCGGTGTGGCGGTGGGGGATGTGGGAGGAGCTTACGGTATACCGAGTTCCTCATTGCACTCCGCCAGGCAAGGAGCTTTTCATTTCTGTCTCTGTAGAGCAGACTTGACTGGTCGTAAAGGACTTGTTGCGAACACACAGCTACAATGAGTTTCTCTTCCATAGTACACGACTTCGCGGGTTTTTTCTGTGTCCCACAAACAATATGTCACATAGTTGCGCAATACCCGTCCCCTCGTTTCCGCGTCACATAGGGACTCTCCCCCTCTCTCCTCCCCCCGACTCTCCCTGATTGGTTGACACACGCGTTCACGCGTTTGAACGTCAAAATCTTCAGCATGTTCAAGGCGTGCTTTGGAGGCTGACGCGGGTTCACGTGCACGGAAAACGCTTTCCAGCACGCTCAACACGCACGTGACGTGACGCCCGACGCCAAGACGCGCCCGGAGGCGCGTCCCCCATTGACTTTGCATGTAAACCGGACGCTCCTGCAGTTGAAAACGCGTTCGGTCTGGATGTACCATAAGATCTACAGTGTGAACATTGTGGGAGTTCCAGTTACGTCCTTCCTGAGGTTACTAGATGATGCCAGGCAACCACACTTGAGACCAGTTCTCTTGATGAGATGCACAGCTAGTTAAAGGCAGTTGATGACTCATCTTTGATGCTTGAGCATTACCTTGCCAAGTGTTTGTGCTTCTAGCCATTTATACTTAGTGACCTAAGTTTACTGACTTGTGCTCTTTGCTGTTTCCAGTGAACCTCCTGAGGCCTACCTGTTCTTGGATTCCCTGTGTAAGTCTGGTAACCTCCTTGTGACCCCCTCAGCTGTCTTCCTTGCCCTCCAACCTCACACCCACCAGTGACTACTTACCACGCTAGATTACCATTGATCTCACAGCAGTATTGGAACCAGTGTCTCTTCTAACATAATTCACTGACCATTAAGAACCGTAGGACAATAAAATCAATCAAATGTTGACCCTTCTCCTTGCTCCCCAGAGTTCCTCATAACTTCATGTGGATTTGTCACTGTAAATAAAAGCACTGAACTTGCCTTCCTGTGTTGTGTCATTCAGTTCTTTCACTCTTGGTACAACTAGTCCTTGACTTACGGACAAGTTCCGGATCTACGGACCATTCGTAGGTCGAAATGCCGTATGTCGGAACCGATAGCATGTGCGTTCGTAAGTCCGGATTTCATCCGCAAGTCGAAACGTGGCCGTTCGTAAGTCCGGATTTGTCGGAATCCCATTGTCTGCAGCCCTTTCCAAGATGGCTGCCAATTGGCACCAGCTGACGGTCATCCATCTAATGAGGAGCTCCATTACTTAAGGCTGCAGTCCAGTGAGATCCAATGCTGGAGCATTTTACCTCAATCGGTATTTATGACTTCAGCCAGTGAACATCAATCTGATAAGAGTTCTTACCTTTTGATCTTGTGTCCACAGTTTTGTGAATCCTTGGATCCTGATTTCCGTCTGCCAGTTCCTGCCTTGTTGCCACTCGCCTGCCAAACCACTCTGGAGTCCTGAGTCCTTTCAGAACCTCGACCCAACATCCCCCTGTAAGATAACAAACAGAGCATCAGTTTTTGATCCACCTATCCCACCAGAAGGACCCTGACCCTGTTCTCTCTTCCAGGCACTCCCAAGACCCCAAGTGTTCCATTTCACCTGTACATAATAAACATTGTGAATAATTGTTACTCTGAGTTGTGCCTCTGTTCTGGTCTCATACCACTCTGGGTTCAGTCGGTCCTTACAGAATGCTCCAGCCATAACCGACCCAGAACGAGACCAGAAACGAGCAAACTCTGTACTATTTCCAGATGGATCGTATGACCATGGTCGAGGAGACACTTCAACGGGTCTTGGCTCAACAAGACGCCGCACAGGAAACTATGAAGGAACTTGGAGGTATGGTTTATACTTTAACCCAAAGCCTCACACCCTTAGCTCCTGCTGCTTCCTCTGTTAGAGACACTCCTAACGCGACGCCCGAGACCGGTGCCTCAAACCAGAAGCTAATTACAAAACCATCTGAACTATTTTCTGGAGACCCTCATTCATGTGGAGGATTCCTCCTGCAGTGTAAACTAGCGTTCAGAGCGGCCCCTCAACTTTACACAACAGAAGCCGCTAAAATCACGTATTTCATCAGTCAACTGAAGGGTGACGCACTGAGTTGGGCAAATTCCTACTTACAGTTTCACAACATTGACTATATCACCTTTGATACCTTGTTAAAGGAATTCAGCCGAATCTTCGACCGACCACTACAACAACCCAACGCCGTAAAGCGGCTCCTTGGACTTCGTCAGGGAGGTCGGCCTGTCGCAGAACATGCTCTGGAGTTCCGTATCCTCGCTGCCCAGACCGGATGGAACGACCTAGCACTTAAAGGTACTTTTTTAAGTTCCCTCTCCGATTTCATCAAGGACCAGATCGCCGCTAGAGATGAACCTGAGAGTTTTGACGAGCTAATCGACCTAGCGGGTGCTATTGACGAGCGCTTCCGGGAGCGGAGGAGAGAGAAGGACTACAACTCCTGTCATCGTTCCACTTCCGGATTCGATATGTCATCATGTGAGCCCCGCACCCACAAGAACTCGTTTTCGAACTACAAATCCCAGGGAGACAGAGATCCCGTGTCATTTCCTCGTCACGTCGTTCCCACAGAACGTTTTCGTTCATTTTCTGAACCTGAGCCCATGCAAATAAATAAATTTTGTCTGTCTCCTGAGGAGAGACAAAGACGCAGTGACATTAATGCCTGCATGTACTGTGGAAAGACCGGGCACTACCGGAGAGATTGCCCCCTCCTGGGGGGAAACGAGAACGCCCGCCAATAAAGAGAGAGATATTGGTGGGTACTTCTGCTCTCTCCTCCGCCTGCAGACTGTTATTACCCACACTTATCCAAATCCACCACAATCATCATCCTGTTCCAGCTTTGTTGGATTCTGGCGCAGAACAAAATTTGATTAGTTTGGACTTGGTTCAAGGGTTGTCTCTGCCCACTCGGGAGATTCCTCCCATCTGTATAGCTGGGGTTACTGGTGAAACTTTGGACCAGATTACTCTAAAGACTTCTGACCTTCGTCTAATAACTTCAGGTAATCATCACGAGTCTATTGATTTTTATGTGTTTAAAGCTTCCACTCCCCAACTTATTCTTGGATACCCTTGGTTAAAAAAGCACAATCCGACTATTAACTGGGAGTTGGGGAGAATTGAAAAGTGGAGTGACAAATGTCTAGCACAGTGCCTACGTTCTGCTGTCACATGTCAACCTGTGGAAGTTGTGCCACACGAGGAAGTAGACGTCTCTGAGATCCCATCTGTTTACCATGATTTGGCTCCCGTTTTTAGTAAACAACATGCTTTGTCTCTACCTCCCCACCGTCCCTATGATTGTACAGTCGACCTCCTACCTGGTGCCACATTACCGGCTAGTCGATTGTATAACCTGTCGAGACCTGAAAGGGAGTCTATGAAGAAGTACATTGAGGAATCACTTGAATCAGGCATAATACGTCCTTCTACGTCACCTGTAGGTGCTGGGTTTTTCTTTGTAGGAAAGAAGGATGGGACTTTACGTCCATGTATTGATTATAGGGGTCTTAACAACATCACAATAAAGAATAAATATCCACTACCTCTGATTGATTCCATATATGAACAACTCCCGTCAGCTACCATCTTTTCTAAATTGGATCTCAGAAACGCCTACCACTTGGTGCGAATTAAAGAGGGGGACGAGTGGAAAACCGCTTTCAAGACACCACTCGGACATTTTGAGTATTTGGTAATGCCTTTTGGTTTGTCCAATGCACCTGCTGTGTTCCAGGCCTTGATCAATGATGTTCTGCGTGACTTTATAGGGGACTTTGTTTTTGTTTACTTGGATGATATTCTTGTTTATTCTAGAGACGAGAAAGAATACTGTAACCATGTAAGTAGAGTCCTTCAGAGACTTTACGAGAACCAGTTATTTGTTAAAGGAGAGAAATGTGAGTTTCATGTGAAGTCAGTGTCATTCTTGGGGTTCATTTTTGAGAGTGGGTGTTATCGTACTGACCCCGAAAAGACCAGAGCAGTGGAGGAATGGCCAGTCCCGGAGAACAGGAAACAGCTTCAGCGTTTCCTTGGTTTTGCAAACTTTTATAGGCGATTCATAAAGGACTATAGCCGCATTGCCGCACCTCTCTATCAACTCACCTCCATAAACCTGGTCTTCAAGTGGACTCCCGAGGCAGAAGCCGCCTTCAACAGACTGAAGAAACTATTTTCTTCTACGCCAGTTCTATGCCATCCTGACCCAAGCCATCAATTCATCCTGGAGGTAGATGCCTCAGACTCTGGGGTAGGTGCCGTTTTGTCACAACGTTCTCCCAAAGACAACAAGGTCCACCCTTGTGCCTTTTTCTCACGACGATTATCACAGGCTGAGAGAAACTATGATGTTGGCAACCGCGAGTTATTGGCAGTGAAACTGGCATTAGAAGAGTGGCGCCATTGGTTGGAGGGCACTCCTACCCCTTTTTTAATATGGACAGACCACAAGAACCTTACGTACCTGAGAGAGGCAAAGAGATTGACCCCCAGACAGGCACGATGGTCCCTTTTCTTTAACCGGTTTAACTTTGTTCTGACTTTCAGACCTGGCTCAAAGAATGTTAAACCAGATGCTCTCTCCCGTCAGTTCTCTTCCCCAGATTCTCCGGACATTGAGGAAACCATTATTCCACCCGTCTCTGTCGTGGGAGTTCTCACCTGGCCCATCGAGAAGGAAGTAATGGACGCTCAAAAGGCTGAACCTGACCCTGGCACAGGTCCCCCCGGCAGACTTTTCGTTCCCTCCAACATGAGGGGTAAGGTATTGGACTGGCTTCATTCACACAAACTGTCCTGTCATCCTGGCACCTCCCGTATGCTCTCTTTGGTTAAGACTCATTTCTGGTGGCCCACACTCACCCAAGATGTCAAGTCCTATGTTTCAGCCTGTCCGACCTGTGCTAGGAACAAGATTGGTAATCAGCCTCCTGCCGGACTCCTCCAACCCTTGCCCACGCCCGGCCGTCCTTGGTCTCATATTGCTGTAGACTTCGTCACGGGTCTACCCCCTTCTGAAGGTAATACCGCCATCTTCACCATCATCGACCGTTTTTCGAAGGCTGCTCATTTCATTCCCCTACCCAAGCTTCCCTCTGCTTCTGAGACGACTCACCTTCTTGTCACACATGTGTTCCGCATTCATGGTATCCCCTCCGACATTGTGTCAGATCAGGGACCCCAGTTTATCTCGCAGGTCTGGAAGAGTTTTTGCACCACTTTGGGGGCTACAACCAGCCTCACTTCAGGCTATCACCCTCAATCTAATGGTCAGGCTGAGCGGTGTAATCAGGAACTTGAGACTGCCCTCCGGTGCGTCGCCGAACGTAACCCCTCGGCCTGGAGCAAGCATCTGATTTGGGTTGAGTATGCCCACAACGCTCACAAGTCCTCTGCCATAGGTATGTCCCCGTTCGAGGCTTCTCTTGGATACCTTCCCCCCTTGTTTCCTAGTCAGGAGATCAACGTTCCGGTTCCGTCTGTCCTGCACCACTTCCGCCGTTGCCGGCGGGTCTGGCGGGAGACAAAGGCGGCCCTCTCACGTACGGCTGCTCAGAATAAGACATTTGCTGACCGCCGTCGCTCTACGGCTCCTGTGTACAAGGTGGGTCAGAAAGTTTGGCTCTCCACAAGAAACATTCCTATTAGGGGCACCTCGAGGAAGATGGCTCTTCGTTTCATCTGACCTTTCCCGATCACGAGGATTGTCAACCAGTCTGCGGTTCGTCTTCAACTCCCCTCGTCTATGCGGATTCACCCCACGTTCCACGTCTCTCAGGTCAAGCCGGTCTCCGAGAGCCCTCTGTGCCCGCTCTCCGACCTTCCTCCTCCTGCCCGGTTGATCGACAACCACCCGGCCTTCACTGTCCGGGCCATTTTGGACGTTCGTCGCCGTGGTCGAGGTTTTCAATACCTGGTTGATTGGGAGGGTTATGGACCTGAGGAGCGGTCTTGGATTCCCCGCTCGTTCATCCTGGATCCCAGCCTCATTACTGCCTTCTTCAACGCCCACCCGGAGAAGCGTCGCGGACCGCCCGGAGGCGTTTCTTGAGGGGGGGGGTACTGTCGGAATCCCATTGTCTGCAGCCCTTTCCAAGATGGCCGCCAATTGACACCAGCTGACGGTCATCCATCTAATGAGGAGCTCCACTACTTAAGGCTGCAGTCCAGTGAGATCCAATGCTGGAGCATTGTACCTCAATCGGTATTTATGAGTTCAGCCAGTGAACATCAATCTGATTAGAGTTCTTACCTTTTGATCTTGTGTCCACAGTTTTGTGAATCCTTGGATCCTGATTTCCATCTGCCAGTTCCTGCTTTGTTGCCACTCGCCTGCCAAACCACTCTGAAGTCCTGAGTCATTTCAGAACCTCAACCCAACATCCCTCTGTAAGATAACAAACAGAGCATCAGTTTTTGATCCACCTATCCCACCAGAAGGACCCTGACCCTGTTCTCTCTTCCAGGCACTCCCAAGACCCCAAGTGTTCCATTTCACCTGTACATAATAAACACTGTGAATAATTGTTACTCTGAGTTGTGCCTCTGTTCTGGTCTCGTACCACTCTGGGTTCAGTCGGTCCTTACAGGATTTTCGTCCGTAAGTCGGAATTTAGAGCACATGGTGTTCGTTCGTAAGTCCGAGTTGCCGTATGTAGAGGGTGACGTAAGTCGAGGACTCCCTGTATTCAGTTCTTGTAAAAAACATGGCCAAAAAAAAATGGTTGTCATTGTCATTCCCATCAATAGTCTCATTATATCTTGTGATTTAATTGTTTTGATAACTTATTGTGACATTTTATTTATCAAACCTTTATTTAACAAGCTAAAAAAAAATATATATATATATATATACATTGAGATCATGACCTCTTTCACAAGGGTGACCTGGCCAAGAAAAGGCAGAAGAGCACATCATAAAAACAAACAAACAATCAAACAAACAAGTACAAGATACAGAATAGGACTTAGAAATATATAAACATATACAATATAATAGTAAATGACAATAGTTGTAATAATTTTAAACAATGACAATTTAAGATCTGAACAGTGGCATTGTTGTCAAGATATCCATTGTTGTTGTTGTTGTTGTTGTTGTTGTGTAGGGATATAATACTAGTCAGTTTTGCTGACTGTACAATGTTCCAGATGAAAGGTTTGAGTAGATTTTATCTGACACAAACTTATCATTAATATTCACAAGTTCTCTCTTTTTAGATTAATATCAATAATTCTGTGGCTAGACCAGATGTAATTTACTGGAAACGTTAAACTTATGTTGGTACAGCAGGACTGGACCATTTATTTAACAGAATCATTAAATTACATCACACATTTGTACATGTTTGGATCGATCGAAATTTCCTATAACTTACTTCAGCATAGATGAAACACGTGTCCGTAATTTCATAGGAACAACAGAAGACAAGTTATGGGTGTTATTAACTTATATCTCTGCTGGCACAATAAACTTAAAGTTTAGTTACTTAAAGTAAGAAAGTTTCATAGAAGAGAAAATGGAGGATTAAAGAAGATGGAAGATGAGGAAAGGAATTATCTTGATGTGTTTTAACCAGAAACATGGCAGTTCCTCGGCGGCTTCCGCTCGACTCGGTCGAATGGACATTGACGTTTCACCTGTGCGAAGATTCTTGGTCTCTGCTTCGGTAAACTTGTTCCAACCTCACGTGCACAAACTGTCCATTCGTGCTACGGTTTACAGGCGACCGGCGTCCATTTTTGCAACGGCTCGCTCACTAGACTGTTTCCACCTCACCGAAGTAACGACCTCAGTTCCGGTTTGGCTTTTCAAGATAAAAGCTTCCTTGAAGGAATTTATTCAGATGGAGCTTTCCAGCTCTTGAAGATGACTTATAATTTGGCATGTTATAAGTCTTTAACTGAATGACGTGTCCTTAGCGTGTGACTGGCGTTCATTCAGCTCTTTGGGGAACCTCATGGCTTGAGGTCCACCACCGACTCTGACAGTTCCAGCAACAGCTTAGAACTTTAAGAAAGGATCTGTGATCAGACTTGTTCTTCCCCGATTGGTCCAAACAAACCAGTGGAAGAGTTAGTGCATGAAGGTCACTCGGATAGGAGAAGATCAGTTTTTTTAGAACAGAGAAGAAGTTATTTAGAATGAAGAGAGAGAAACAGATTAGACTGGAGCCAGCTTCATAAAAAAACTGATTAAAACTGTGTTCTAACTTCTAACAAAACTGAGGAGTTCAGTCTGACATATTAATTCACTTTCACCATTTGATTCATCATATGAAGAAGTGACCATCATTTTGAAATAACATTGGATTCAATAATGCTTACTTAACACAAGGTTATTCATTAACACAAAATAGAGGAATAAGAGAGTCTCTTGTGACTTATTGTGTTTTGCTTCAAAATAATGTAATAAAATAGTGTTAATGTCTTTTTACTGAAAGTATCAGTGAAAAGGTGTCACTGGGACGTCAAAGAGACGAAGGTGTATCAGAAACTACCGTCTGGTTCACTACAGTTGTTTTCTGTAAGCTCTGCTTTCACACACAGAACTTTGAATGGGTCACAGCCACGTGTTATCCCAAGTATGTGTGTGTGTTAGCTTCCAATTTACCTAGTTTGGTGTGCACCAGTGGCCCAGCTTTGCTTATAACTTCTCTCTCCCTCTCACAGTCTCCAATTGAGAAAGCTTATCGGATGATGAGCGAAACGTCTTGTTTGTTACAAATAAAGTCCAGTTGTTCTGTATTGAACGCCTTTTTTGACTACAGTTGTTTGTTTTTGTTTTTTTAATTTGCAGAAAGCACTTAAAGTAACATGTTCTGACATTTTTTAATTCAGCTTGCAAGGTATTCCAAGCTGATGGGCCAGAAAAGCTGAAAGCTTTTTTTGCCCTTTTCTGTTCGAACACGAGAAACATAAAGATGTAAACAGTCCTTAGAGCGTAAGGCATTACTACTGTCCATTATTAGAATAAATGTTCATAAATAATGTGGAAGCAGGCTAATAAGATATGTGTACACCCAAGTCATCCAATGCACGAGTTGCCTGTTATACAGAAAAGACATACTGGTTTTAAGATTGAGATCACAGTGTTGAGTAAGATAGCTACAACCAGTAACAAATCTTAATGCACAATGGTACACTGGATTCAATGACTGTAGACAACTGTTTTCAGCAAACATATCGACAACATTGCCATAGTCAAGAACTGGGGAAAAAAGAAAAAAAAAAGTAGCTGTGATAAAAAGCTTCCTAGCTCTAAGGGAGAAACATGATCCATTTCTGAAGAAGAACCCGAGCTTCACCCTTAATTGGAAGATTGGGCATTTCACATGCAATTTAAAAGAAAACTCATCAATAATTAAACCCAGGTATTTATAAGTGGAGACCTTCTCGATAACTTTACCTTAAGCAGTTTTTATTAGAGGGATATTCGCCAATGGGACAAACAAATTTCACAAAAAGCATTATTTTAGTTTTATCAGCATTTAAAACCAAATTTACACGGCTTTAGTACCCAATTTCAATGTTTTTGAAAGTCATAAAAGTTGTTTAAAAAAGATCAGTTACTTTCAACTAAATACGTTCTGTTGATGTAAAGACCTAATTTAAACCTGAAAAGCAAGCCAGTTGTTTAAGATTAGAGGGAACTGTGACGATCACAGGCCAGAATATTCTGAAGCTAATGGGGTGTTTTTGAAAAAGAAAAAAAAAAAACATTAGATTTTTTGTTTTTGATGCATCCATCTGTCTTTTCTGTTTGTAGGTTTCAGTTCACAATCACATCTGCGTTAGCAGAACATCCCAGATGTCCGGTCCTCTTCAGCTTCTGACAGATGTCGAATCCACAACGGTGTTCCTAAACCAGCTGGTCGATGTAGCCCCTCCAGCTCACCTAGACATCAGGTCTGCCTGAGGTTTAGTCCCATTTGTTTCTATCTGGTATCCTGAAGGGAGGCTCTCTGCAGCATCCTCCCTGAAGCCTTCTACAGATGCAGGCGATGGATGCTACATTGAATGATTGTGTATTTTCATGTTTTCTAATCTCAGTTTACTGACGTAGTTTGAAGAGTGTTGAGCAGAGCACACTTTGCTGTATCAGTGTCATACTTCATCATTTTGATGTGGAAAATATTTCACCACATTTTGATGAGCTCTCCTAATTTCATTTGGCAAGCCATGTGAAGTGGAAGAAATGCTCTCTCCTTTGTGTGCTTCCATTCCTTTTATTTTCTGACGTAACCAAGATGGATAACTTAATTGCTTTGTCTACTTCAATTACTATTCGCCTGAAGTCATTTTCACTTTTTTACAGAATCTTAAGAGCCATGTTGCTAATCTACTTAAGCTCGTCAGATCTGATAAGCGAGAGAGGCTTTGTGCCTTGTTTGGCAAATCGGTTTATTTTGAGTTTAAATATGAAGAACCACAGCAACTAAATGCTTAAAGTTCTACATAACTGTGAAGAAGAAGAAAGACAATTAAAATGATAATTGGATAAGAAAGTTGAATGAGCAACCTTGGAGATTAAATCATAATCATGATGGATTTGAAAGCAATGAGTGCATAACTTTTTTAACCATTTTATTATCAAATGTAAGACAACTTTTAGTTTGGGAGTTTAACAAAGGTTTTGTTTGACACATGATGGGTATGACATGATTTACTGTATTGCCATTTGCATGAATGCTAAACAAAAGGCTCAAGCAGGTAATGAAGATGGATAATTACAAGTACATTTGTTGATGGATAAGACTCAATATGACTTTTAAATGTTGTGGTAAAGTCACCAATCCTATCTTGTTTCTTAACAAGCTACTTTAGAGGTCCTTTATTACCAAATAGGCTTGTTGTGGCTCTATTTTGGGAGGATTATTATTGAACCTTCTGAAGTCCTCCAACTTTATAACAGTGTTCCTGTAGGGAAAAATTTAATCTTATTTAACTACTTTAAAATACCATTCTTTAATATTTTTTCACAAGAAACGTTCAAAATAAAAATATAAAATTTAAATGACTTCTTGAAATTTTAAGTCTTTAAGGAAGTAGCATGAATAAGTGAAGAAAAGGGATAA
>JBBPBX010044342.1:0-27502 GCA_038048925.1 Garcialebias charrua | reverse complement strand
GCTTTAGTACAATTTTCCTTTCAGTTTTTAATAGAGCAACTATAATTACCTTAATAACAGTACCGAGCAGTTCCATTTAGTTTTGCTACGCTTCAGCTCCTGTCTGAGCTGAAAACGAAAGTTTAAAAAAAGAAATAAACTTCTAACACATTTGAGATTGTCAAATTAAAAGATAAACTCTAATGAATATGAGAAGCATTTATATGCAGCAGACGGATCAAGAACATGGAAAAATGCTAAAAATGTACGAAAGATTACAATCAGTTTCCAGCCTCGTCCACTTATAGGCCCAGAATTGAGCGGGTCCTTCTCCATAACATGCCGCTGTCAGCACCTGGAAGAGATTTCAGAAGTGCAGCGCGGTGAAGTCAGAACAGCTTGTGACCTCATCTGAAGCGTCTAACCCCTCACAGGTCTCTGGCGTTCTGCGTTTTCTAACATGGGAAGCACCTGTCTCCTCGGCTTCCTCTAAATACACTCAGGATTTCACCCAGCGCTGCTCAGACGTCCCAACAGGAGACGATAAAACAAACCAGAAGCTGAAAGCTTGGAGAGGTTTGATGTTGAAGCCAAATGGGCCAAAGGATTTTCAAGACACAACTCGAGGAGAGACAACTATTTCAGTTCAGTTTATTTACAAGACACCAATTCACAATACAAGTCATCAGGACTCTACGCAAAGACCAGAGCAAGTCCAGATTAAAATCCAAGTACAGTCAAATCATTCAAATTATAATATAATACATTTACATAATATCATATTATTGATATTACATAATATTGATAATAATCAATAATATCAATATTTTATTTAAAAGCACCTTTCAGGACACCCAAGGACACATGTAGCACATTAGGAAATAACATTTAGGTAAAGCCATATAAGGAAGCCAGCAGATTGGGATGAATCTTCACTTTGTCAAAATCCTCCATGCTTTGCAGCATGTTGGTGACAGTGGAAAGAAATGACTCGGATTTAACACAAGCCAGGTGAATGGACCACTATCTGCCTCAACCTGCTGGAGTTTGAGAGGACAGGAACAAGACACAGACAAACAGAGAAGTAAGTCAAAGTCAAAGTCAACTTTATTGTCAGATCTGCAATATGTACAGTGCAGGACATACACAGGACCGAAATTGCGTTTTTCTCAGTCCCTCGGTGCAACAGTAAACATCTAAACATTGAAACACTGAAACATATAATAATAGACATAAGCATAAAAATAGTAAAACTAACACTGTCCTGTGTGTTTTTTTTTTTTTTTTTTTGCATAGTGGTATAAAAAAAGAGTATAAAAAGTATAACTAAAATAAACTAAAGGTTTCTAGCATTGACATTTGCAAAGTGGCAAAGCAGCGAATGAGTCAATGTACACAGTATATGTATGAGGTAGTAGTTGATGTTGTTGTAGAGGCAAAAAGTGGCATATGCAGTAAGGCACATTGGGCATCCCTAAATAAGACCGTTCAGAGCACACTGTATATGTACCAGCAGTGGTGTAGATATTAAAGTAGTGTAAATAAATGTAAACAGTAGTAATTACATGTAAGCAGTAGTAATAAAAGTAAACAGTATTAATAAATGTAAACAGAGAATGTAAACAGTATTATGATTATAGGCAGTGATGTAATACAGACATTAGTGCAATTATGAGAAGTAGTGCAAACTGTATGAGCACATGACCGAGAGTTTAGTGAAAACCCGTTTGGTGACACAGAGTCTAGTGTTAAAAACTTTGTGTTGAGTGATAATATGTGAGAAAGTTTTAGTGTTAAGGCAGTTCAAATGGGAGGGGAGGCAGAGCAGGCAGAGTGTTTAGCATTCTGACTGCCTGATGAACAGAGCTGTCTCTCAGTCTGCTGGTTCGAGCCTGGAGACTCCTCAGTCTCCTTCCTGATGGCAGCAGTCTGAAGCAGCTGTGTAGTGGGTGTGTGGGATCACCTGCCATGCGGTGGGCTTTCCGAGTGAGGCGTTTGCTGTGTAAGTCCTGCAGTGAGGGCAAGGAGGTGCCCACGATCTTCTCAGCTGCTCTCACAATGCGCTGGAGGCTCTTGCGGCAGGATGCAGTACATGCACCAAACCACACAGTGATGCAGCTGGTCAGGACACTTTCTATGGCACCTCTGTAGAAGGTGCTCATGATGGGGGTTGAAGCTCCAGCCCTTTTCAGCTTGCGGAGAAAGTAGAGACGCTGGTGAGCCTTCTTTGCCAGTGCTGCAGTGTTCCTGCTCCAGGACAGGTCCTTTGAGACGTGCACTCCCAGGAACTTGGTGCTGTCTACTCTCTCCACTGCGGTGCTGTTGATGGTCAGAGGGGGATGTTGGGCATCCCTCTTCCTGAAGTCCACAACAATCTCCTTTGTCTTCTCCACGTTGAGAGTGAGATTGTTGTGTCCGCACCACAAGGCCAGGCGGCTCACCTCGTTCCTGTAGTCCGTCTCATCGTTGTTGCTGATGAGACCTACCACTGTTGTGTCGTCCGCAAACTTGATGAAGTGGTTGGAGCTGTACGATGGTGTGCAGTCGTGTGTTAGCAGGGTGAATAGAAGGGGGCTCAGCACACATCCTTGTGGGGCCCCTGTGTTCAATGTGATGGTGCTAGATGTGTTACTCCCGATCCGTACTGTCTGTGGTCTCCCGGTCAGGAAGTCTAGCAGCCAGTTACACATTGAGGTGTTCAGCCCCAGACTGTCCAGTTTAAGGATGAGCTGTTGGGGGATGATGGTGTTAAATGCCGAGCTGAAGTCGATGAACAACATTCTAACATAGGAGTCCAGGTTTAGTTCCTATGGTCCAGGTTTAGTTTCTATGGTCCAGGTTTAGTTCCTATGGTCCAGGTTTAGTTCCTATGGTCAGGTTTAGTTTCTATGGTCCAGGTTTAGTTCCTATGGTCCAGGTTTAGTTTCTATGGTCAGGTTTAGTTCCTATGGTCCAGGTTTAGTTTCTATGGTCCAGGTTTAGTTCCTATGGTCCAGGTGTAGTTCCTATGGCCAGGTGTAGTCTCTATGGTCAGGTGTAGTCTCTATGGTCAGGTGTAGTTTCTATGGTCCAGGTTTAGTTCCTATGGTCAGGTTTAGTTCCTATAGTCAGGTGTAGTCTCTATAGTCAGGTGTAGTTTCGGTCCAGGTTTAGTTTCTATGGTCCAGGTTTAGTTTCTATGGTCCAGGTTTAGTTTCTATGGTCCAGGTTTAGTTTCTATGGTCCAGGTTTAGTTTCTATGGTCCAGGTTTAGTTTCTATGGTCCAGGTTTAGTTCCAAATTTCAGGTGTAGTTCCTATGGTCCAGGTGTAGTTTCTATGTTCCAGGTGTAGTTTCTATGGTCCAGGTTGAGTTCCTATGGTCAGGTGTAGTTTCTATGGTCCAGGTTTAGTTTCTATGGTCAGGTGTAGTTTCTATGGTCCAGGTTTAGTTTCTATGGTCAGGTGTAGTTTCTATGGTCCAGGTTTAGTTTCTATGGTCCAGGTTTAGTTTCTATGGTCCAGTGAATAATGAATAAATAAGTTTGTTCTCTGTTCAGTCTTAAAAAGTCTGAGACATCCAGACATTATGTGTGATTTTCCTGTCTGTCACTACCGGGGAGCTGGGAGATAAGAGGTTAAACTGTGCTGATTTCATCATTACAGGAATAGTCAGTATTGATCAAGTCATCTCCGGAGCTTTGTTACTCTAGTTCCTAAAGATAATGCATTGCTTGTGGAAAGGGCCTGGCCAAACTCTGTTTCCCAAGCAATCCTTATCTGAAGGGATAAAAAGAAACAGGCTGAGCTCCCAGAGTTGAGAGTCTACTGGCGATGAAAATAGTTCCTATGGTCCAGGTTTAGTTTCTATGGTCCAGGTTTAGTTCCTATGGTCAGGTGTAGTTTCTATGATCCAGTTTTATTTCTTATGGTCCAGGTGTAGTTCCTATGATCAAGGTTTAGTTCCTATGGTCAGGTGTAGTCTCTATGGTCAGGTGTAGTTTCTATGGTCCAGGTTTAGTTTCTATGGTCAGGTGTAGTTTCTATGATCCAGTTTTATTTCTTATGGTCCAGGTGTAGTTCCTATGATCAAGGTTTAGTTCCTATGGTCAGGTGTAGTTTCTATGATCCCGTTTTATTTCTTATGGTCCAGGTGTTGTTCCTATGGTCCAGGTGTAGTTCCTTGGTTCAGGGTTAGTTTATATGGTCTAGGTGTAGTTCATATGGTCCTGGTTTAGTTCCAAATTTCAGGTGTAGTTCCTATGGTCCAGGTGTAGTTCCTATGTTCCAGGTGTAGTTTCTATGTTCCAGGTGTAGTTCCTATGATCAAGGTTTAGTTCATATGGTCAGGTGTAGTCTCTATGGTCAGGTGTAGTCTCTATGGTCCAGGTTTAGTTTCTATGGTCAGGTGTAGTTTCTATGATCCAGTTTTATTTCTTATGGTCCAGGTGTAGTTCCTATGGTCCAGGTGTAGTTCATATGGTCCAGGTGTAGTTTCTATGATCCAGTTTTATTTCTTATGGTCCAGGTGTAGTTCCTATGATCAAGGTTTAGTTCCTATGGTCAGGTGTAGTTTCTATGATCCAGTTTTATTTCTTATGGTCCAGGTGTAGTTCCTATGGTCCAGGTGTAGTTCATATGGTCCAGGTGTAGTTCCTATGGTCCAGGTGTAGTTCATATGGTCCAGGTGTAGTTCCTTGGTTCAGGGTTAGTTTATATGGTCCAGGTGTAATTCATATGGTCCAGGTTTAGTTCCAAATTTCAGGTGTAGTTCCTATGGTCCAGGTGTAGTTTCTATGTTCCAGGTGTAGTTTCTATGTTCCAGGTGTAGTTTCTATGTTCCAGGTGTAGTTTCTATGTTCCAGGTGTAGTTTCTATGGTCCAGGTGTAGTTTATATGGTCCAGGTGTAGTTTATATGGTCCAGGTTTAGTTCCTCATATCCAGGTTTAGTATGGTCCAGGTTTAGTTCCTATGGTCCAGGTTTAGTTCCTATGGTCCAGGTTTAGTTTCTATGGTCCAGGTTTAGTTTCTATGGTCCAGGTTTAGTTTCTATGGTCCAGGTTTAGTTCCTATGGTCAGGTGTAGTTTCTATGATCCAGTTTTATTTCTTATGGTCCAGGTGTAGTTTCTTTATTCCAGGTGTAGTTTCTATGGTCCAGGTGTAGTTCATATGGTCCAGGTTTATTTATTATGTTCCAGGTGTAGTTCTTTGGTCCAGGTTTAGTTTCTATGGTCCAGGTTTAGTTCCTATGGTCAGGTGTAGTTTCTATGATCCAGTTTTATTTCTTATGGTCCAGGTGTAGTTCCTATGGTCCAGGTTTAGTTCCTATGGTCAGGTGTAGTTTCTATGATCCAGTTTTATTTCTTATGGTCCAGGTGTAGTTCCTATGATCAAGGTTTAGTTCCTATGGTCAGGTGTAGTGTCTATGATCCAGTTTTATTTCTTATGGTCCAGATGTAGTTCCTATGGTCCAGGGTTCCTTAGTCCAGGTTTAGTTTATATGGTCCAGGTGTAGTTCCTTAGTCCATGTTTAGTTTATATGGTCCAGGTGTAGTTCATATGGTCCAGGTTTAGTTCCAAATTTCAGGTGTAGTTCATATGGTCCAGTTTTATTTATTATGGTCCAGGTGTAGTTCTTTGGTCCAGTTTTATTTCTTATGGTCCAGATGTAGTTCCTATGGTCAGGTGTAGTTTCTATGGTCAGGTGTAGTTTCTATGATCCAGTTTTATTTCTTATGGTCCAGATGTAGTTCCTATGGTCCAGGTGTAGTTCCTTAGTCCAGGTTTAGTTTATATGGTCCAGGTGTAGTTCCTTAGTCCAGGTTTAGTTTATATGGTCCAGGTGTACTGTAGTTCCTTAGTCCAGGTTTAGTTTATATGGTCCAGGTGTAGTTCATATGGTCCAGGTTTAGTTCCAAATTTCAGGTGTAGTTCATATGGTCCAGTTTTATTTATTATGGTCCAGGTGTAGTTCATATGGTCCAGGTTTAGTTCCAAATTTCAGGTGTAGTTCATATGGTCCAGTTTTATTTATTATGGTCCAGGTGTAGTTCTTTGGTCCAGGTTTAGTTTCTATGCTCCAGGTTTAGTTCCTATGGTTTAGTTTATATGGTCCAGGTGCAGTTCCTATGGTCCAGGCTTAGTTCCTATGGTCAGGTGTAGTTCATATGGACCGGATTTATTTCTTATGATCCAGGTCTAGTTCCTTGGTCCAGGTTTAGTTTCTATGGTCAGGTGTAGTTCTTATGGTCCAGGTGTAGTTCTTGGGTCCAGGTGTAGTTCCTGTGGTCCAGGTGTAGTTCCTGTCGTCCAGGTGTAGTTCTTGGGTCCAGGTGTAGTTCCTGTGGTCCAGGTGTAGTTCCTTTGGTCCAGGTGTAGTTCCTGTCGTCCAGGTGTAGTTCTTGCAGTACAGGTGTAGTTCCTATGGTCCAGGTTTAGTTTCTATGGTCAGGTGTAGTTCTTATGGTCCAGGTGTAGTTCTTGGGTCCAGGTGTAGTTCCTGTGGTCCAGGTGTAGTTCCTTTGGTCCAGGTGTAGTTCCTGTCGTCCAGGTGTAGTTCTTGCAGTACAGGTGTAGTTCCTATGGTCCAGGTTTAGTTCCTATGGTCCAGGTGTAGTTCCTATGGTCCAGGTGTTGTTCTTGGGGTCCAGGTTTAGTTCCTGTGGTCCAGGTGTAGTTCTTGGGGTCCAGGTTTAGTTCCTGTGGTCCAGGTGTAGTTCTTGGGGTCCAGGTTTAGTTCCTGTGGTCCAGGTGTAGTTCTTGGTGTCCAGGTTTAGTTCCTGTGGTCCAGGTGTTGTTCTTGGGGTCCAGGTTTAGTTCCTGTGGTCCAGGTGTAGTTCTTGCGGTTCAGGTGTAGTTCCAACGGTCAGGGTTTAGTTCCTAGGGTCCAGGTGTAGTTCCTATGGTCCAGGTGTAGTTCCTATGGTCCAGGTGTAGTTCCTAGGGTCCAGGTGTAGTTCCTATGGTCCAGGTGTAGTTCCTATGGTCCATGTGTAGTTCCTATGGTCCAGGTGTAGTTCCTATGGTCCAGGTTTAGTTCCTATGGTCCAGGTGTAGTTCCTACGAAAAGAAAGACGAAGAAAAATAGTTACAAATACAAATGTGAACAGTAGAGTGAGTAAGACAGCAGAGAGAGAAGGGGTCAGTTCTCCAGCAGTCTAAACCTATTGCAGTAAAACTAGAGAAGAGCTCAGGAAACCCAAACCATCCATAGGTTTTATCTGAAGTGAAAGTCTTAAACTTGTTCTTAAAACTAGATTGTATCAATGATAATTGGAAGTTGCTTCCATAACAGAGGATCCTTATAACTGAAAGCTTTGCCTCCAATTTTGGAAACTGTAGGAACCACAAGTAAACCTGCTCTCTGAGAGTGACGTGCTCTGTTTGGAAAACACAGAACAATAAGCTCTTTAATATAAAGGGTGGTTTTGAAGAGCTTTGTTAGATTTTTAAAGTATATTCTGAATTTCACTGGGAGCCAGTGGAGAAATGACAATTAGTTGCTTGTACCAAGATGTTACAAAGTCAAAATTGGGTATCTGTGTTTCCCAAAGTACAAAACTTTCCCTAGAGGTTGCTACTGTGCAGTGATAAAAGACAGATCCACTTACATCTCTCTCCGTCTCTCCTCACGGACTTCAGAGCCCACCCCGCCCCGTCTGTGTCACCAGGGTGAACATTGAGTAAAGACAGGTTGCTACGGTTTGAGACACAAGTGCTGATCCACATTCCCACACCCGACTTCTACCCGTGCCTCATTTTCCTTTGCATCATCCAGCTGGCAGCTTCACAAACAACACGGCCCACGATGAAACTCCAACTACTCACTACACAAATCACACGACGAGCAAAAGAGGTTTTCATATCCGGGGGTGTCGTGTTACCCCCTGCGGTAAACATTTCAAATGTGTAATGTCTTCTGGCATGGCCACTCTCATAGCCTTCAACTTATTGTGCGACAGAGTGAAAACACGGCTGTTTACTGAGCATGCAAAAACCAAACAGTTGCTCTGCTGTGCATGTTCTGACACAGCTTTTACATTTCCAAGAAGACCAGCGTTCAGGAAAATTAAATTGTCCAAACCTAAAAGATGTAATGTCTGCATAAAACATCAGACTTGTTGAAACAAGGACACAGATGCAAACAAGCAAATTTTAACACTTTAACAGATGAAACCTAAAGCTGTTAACTATAATGGAATTTTCTTGCTTATACTGTAGGAGAAAAAACGATTTAATATCCATCCATCCATCCATCCATTTTCTTCCGCTTATCCGGGGTCGGGTCGCGGGGGTAGCAGCCTAAGTAGGGAGGCCCAGACTTCCCTCTCCCCAGCCACTTGGAGCAGCTCCTCTGGGGGAATCCCAAGGCGTTCCCAGGCCAGCCGAGAAACATAGTCCCTCCAGCGTATCCTGGGTCTTCCTCTGGGTCTCCTCCCGGTGGGACATGCCCGGAACACCTCACCAGGGAGGCGTCCAGGAGGCATCCTAACCAGATGCCCGAGCCACCTCAACTGGCTCCTCTCGATGTGGAGAAGCAGCGGCTCTACTCCGAGTCCCTCCCGGATGACTGAGCTTCTCACCCTATCTCTAAGGGAGAGTCCAGCCACCCTGCGGAGAAAACTCATTTCAGCCGCTTGTATCCGAGATCTTGTTCTTTCGGTCATAACCCAAAGCTCATGACCATAGATGAGGGTGGGAACGTAGATCGATCGGTAAATTGAGAGCTTTGCCTTTTGACTCAGCTCTCTCTTCACCACGACAGACCGGTACAGCGCCCGCTTCACTGCGGACGCTGCACCTATCCGCCTATCGATCTCACGCTCCAGTTTTCCCTCATTCGTGAACAAGATCCCGAGATACTTAAACTCCTCCACTTGGGGCAGGACCTCCTCCCCGACCCGGAGAGGGCACGCTACCCTTTTCCGGCTCAAGACCATGGCCTCGGATTTGGAGGAACTGATCCTCATCCCGGCCGCATCGCATTCAGCTGCAAACCGCTCCAGTGAAAGCTGTAGATCACGAGCTGATGAAGCCAATAGGACCACATCATCTGCAAAAAACAGAGAAGCGATTCTAAGGCCACCAAAACGGATCCTCTCAACACCTTGGCTGCGCCTAGAAATTCTGTCCATAAAAGTTATAAACAGAATCGGTGACAAAGGGCAACCTTGGCGGAGTCCAACTCTCACCGGAAACGAGCCTGACTTACTGCCGGCAATGCGGACCAAGCTCTGACACCGGTCGTACAGGGACCTAACAGCCCATATCAATGGGCCTGGTACCCCATACTCCCGGAGTACCCGCCACAGAACCCCCCGAGGGACGCGGTCGAATGCCTTTTCCAAGTCTACAAAGCACATGTAAACTGGTTGGGCAAACTCCCACGCACCCTCCAGGACCCTGTTGAGGGTGTAGAGCTGGTCTAGTGTTCCACGACCAGGACGAAAACCACACTGCTCCTCCTGAATCCGAGGTTCGACTATCCGACGGACCCTCCTCTCCAGAACCCCTGAATAGACCTTACCAGGGAGGCTTAAGAGTGTGATCCCTCTATAGTTGGAACACACCCTACGGTCCCCCTTTTTGAATAGGGGAACCACCACCCCAGTCTGCCAATCCAAGGGAACTGCCCCCGATGTCCACGCGATATTGCAGAGTCGCGTAAGCCAACACAACCCCACAACATCCAGAGCCCTAAGGAACTCAGGACGAATCTCATCCACCCCCGGAGCCTTGCCACCGCGGAGCTTTTTAACCACCTCGGCGACCTCCGCACCAGAGATTGGAGAGCCCGATCCAAAGTCCCCAGGCTCCGCTTCCTCAGTGGAAGACGTGCCAGTAGGATTGAGGAGGTCTTCGAAGTATTCCGCCCACCGACTCACAACATCCCGAGTTGAGGTCAACAGCACGCCATCCCCACCATAAATGGTGTTGGTCGCGTACCGCTTTCCCCCCCTGAGACGCCGGATGGTGGACCAGAATCGCCTCGAAGCCGTACGGAAGTCATTCTCCATGGCCTCTCCGAACTCCTCCCACGCCCGAGTTTTTGCCTCAGCAACCACCCGAGCCGCATGCCGCTTGGACTGCCGGTACCTATCTGCTGCTTCCGGGGTCCCACAGGCTAAAAAGGCCCAATAGGACTCCTTCTTCAGCTTGACAGCATCCCTCACCGCCGGTGTCCACCACCGGGTTCGAGGGTTGCCACCACGACAGGCACCAACAACCTTGCGGCCACAACTCCGATAAGCTGCCTCGACAATAGAGGCGCGAAACATGGTCCACTCGGGCTCAATGTCCCCCGCCTCCCTCGGAACGTGTTCAAAGCTCTCCCGGAGGTGGGAGTTAAAGCTCCGTCTTACGGGAGACTCTGCCAGACGTTCCCAGCAGACCCTCACAATACGTTTGGGTCTGCCAGGTCTGACCGGCATCCTCCCCCACCATCGGAGCCAACTCACCACCAGGTAGTGGTCAGTGGACAGCTCCGCCCCTCTCTTCACCCGAGTGTCCAGGACATGCGGCCGCAGATCAGATGAGACGACAACAAAGTCGATCATTGAACTACGACCTAGGGTGTCCTGTGCTATGTGCTCTTGGCACGATTTAATATATTATTAGTAAATATGAGTATGAAAAGGGCAGGTCATTATAAGATATTGTATCTTCTACTGCTCCTTTTCGAACAGAAAACATAACATTTGCATGTCACTTGGGCATAATTATTTGTATTACCATACTTTTCGGCATAAAAGTCGCTTCTGTGTATAAGCAGACAATAAGCCGCTTGATTGAGTTATAAGCCGCTTTGTCCAATTATTGGGAATTATTTGGAAAAATCCATAAATAAGCCGCTTCGCCCTATAAGTCGCATCTATTATGCGTCACCGCAATGCGACGCGCCAGCGCCTCATTTGCCCTGCTAAAAATGGCGGCCACAGAAGCGAGCCAGCATGGAAGGACTTTACAAGATTAACACGGTAAAAACAATTATTTCTTTGCTGAGAAAAAATATATTTCTTAGCTGACATTATAGCACAAGAGTTCCTGAGCTTAGCCGTTCCTTAATCAATTCACGAAATGGTCAAATCTGCTAGATTTAAATTGTTTCGGTTTGACGTCTTTCACATGCGCTACAAAAATAAATTATAAATAAATCGAATTTTATCTCAAATGTCTTATACAGGGCAACAGTTTGTAAATTAAACCCATATAATTACACTCTGTAAGCCTAAAAAATATCCGTCGAGTGGTTTATGAGCTGTTTATCTAAATAGTAGGTACAATATCTGTTCACGGTAGCTAACCGCTAATAAAATATATTTTTTTAAATCTCAAACATCTCATAAAGCTAGTCAGTTGTAAATGACCACCAAATAATTATGCTCTGTAAGTTTCAAGAAAATCTGCGGTGTGGTTTATGAGTTATCTTGCTAAAAAACACCGCTAACAACACAGCTAATAGTAGTTACCTCCAGAGCAGGAGGCCGGGCAGCGACAGAGTCAGTCCAAGCAGAGGAGGCTTTTTTCGGACACATGAGCTAGAAACGGTCGGTGTACTCTCTGGAAGTGTCCCCCTAGCGGACAAAAGTGGTACTGCACCATTATTTTTTTTTCTTCTTGATTGTCTTTTCTGTCTGTTCGAAATAAATAAAACTAATAAATAAATATACAGCCTTACAATCACCTGCTCACATGAAAGGCAAGAATGCAACTGCCAGATGTCTTTGGGTGTGTTAGCAAAATGTCTCCTTAACCACTGTACAGATTTGAATGAACCTGTTAGCATACTGGCTCAAGATGGGATCGGATCGGAAGTAAAAAAAAAAAAAAGTGGATCGTGCATCACTATTTAGAAGTTGTGTATTTGATGTAAAGCACAATTTCTCAGTTTTAGAAACTGTTGAAAGTTTTCTGATGGTGCAAACTATTTCAAAGTTACGGTAATGCAAAGTGAGCTTCTAAAAAAAAAAAAAAAAGCATGTTATTGGCAACATGCTCAGAAAAAAATATTAATGTTCTGGTATGTTTTTTTAATTGATTCAGCCTTCTTCCATCATTTATTAAGTTGAAAATCTTTGCTTATTAGATTAAATATTGCTTGGGGAGGTTGTTTGTCTGTGCACACTTGTGATGATGGGGGTCATTTAAATGTTTAAAGGTTCCAGTAGACATTAGTGTTCAAATGGTGGGCCCATTTTGTTTGTAGAAACATATATGGTGTTTGTAGGGAAGTTTGCATTTTCATTTTGTAAGTAAACTTATTATTTTTTTACCTACCTGACAGGTTTATCAGGGTAGCCTGCTTTGTTACTACATAAGGTTATGTACTACAGAGGATTTTTTGTAATAAACGTATAGGATGGTGCAGTCAAAACACACCCATGGTGTTCAGTGTATTAAAAAAATAATAATACAAATTTCAAGTTTAATCTCAGATAAAGTTCCTCTTAAAGGCCAGTTAATGCTCATTGTCCACCTTTCAATAAATACCCAATTTACGGATTTTATTACAGTATTATTATTATTATTATTATTTGGTCCTAAGAATTTAGTAAAATGCATTTCAAATAGCTGGAAATTTGATAGTTTTGAGTAAAATTCTCAAAAGATTTTTGGGGGCATGCCCCTGGAACCCCCCCATAACTGCTTCACATTATTGGCACTCACAAGGCGTCCCTCACTGGCGTCCGCAAATTCATTCAACCTTTATTTATACAGGCTAGCCTCGTTGAGTCACGGGGACTCATTTACAAGAGGGACCTGTCTCACTCACACCAAACAACCATCCACTCTCACACCTAGGGTCAATTAGAGTCACCAATCAGTACATGCAATGTTGGCAGGTATTTCATAACTGCAGTTTGAATTTTCTCAGCAAGAAAACAACAGTAAAAGTCAGTTTAATTATTCTTGTCTCGTCATTTACATATTCAGTCATTTAAACCAAAGCCAAAGATTTTACTTTTCAAAGATACTTTAAGTCAAGTTTTATTATATTTTTGTTTTATATGAAATTCAACCACCATCGCACAGAAAAACATTGAGGTAAAGTTAGTAAACTGCTGCCAAGGGCAGGGCTTCTTTGCTCATTCTAAAACCCAATCATGCCCAAAAAGACTTTTTCAGTCAAAGGTTCTGTGGAAACGTTTGTTGTAGCGTTGCTGTAAAAGCTGTTTAGAGCTCATTATCAACGGGGCCTCCCCGGCAGGGTGTTGGCACAAAAAGACGGACTCTTACCATCTGTAAATGGGATAGGTGGGGAAAAATGTGCTTCCACTGTTTGCATGCTTTGTTTTGGGCTGAGGCCAAAAGTTAAAGTTTCCCAAGCTTTATAAGAAACTGTAAAACCTTTGATTATGCTGTAAAACTGCCTGCAAAGTCGAGTGGAGCACACGGTATGTTTCAGTAGTGGTATCTCAAAACCAGTTTGTCCACAGATTTCCAAGGACATCCTTGTAAAAGAGATTAGTAATCTCAATGGATTTCTTTCCTGGTAAAATAAAGGTTTAAATTAAAAATATAAAATGTCCTCCCCGTTGTGATGTGGGGTGGGGTATCGGTTGTGTGTAGCAGTAGTTTTATGAGCCCCAATACATACTGTGACACTGATTTTCATATCTTTAATTTTCAGAGTAACTAATACTTTGTTTGTTGTCATAATTTGAGCTTTTGCTTTAGTTTTTAATCCCCCGCTGTGGAACAAAAAGGTGGAATTGGAATCACCCTCCCTCCATCCATCCATCTGTCTGCCCATCTGTGAATGTTGAGCACAATAAGTTGGAAAATAAGTGAGATACTGTACCAACTTCTTTTTTGGTTTGTGCTGCATCGATGCATTAGAAAGGTTCCTATCAAAAACTGGGTTGCCATGTCAAAATCCTACACGGCCACCACCATACATATGTTCATTCATTCATTCATTCAACCTTTATTTATACAGGCTAGCCTCGTTGAGTCACGGGGACTCATTTACAAGAGGGACCTGTCTCACTCACACCAAACAACCATCCACTGTCTCACTCACACCTAGGGTCAATTTAGAGTCACCAATCAGCCTAACATGCATGTTTTTTGGTCTATATGTAAACCTTGTAACCAGTCAAAGCAGATGGCCGCTTGTCCTGAGCCTGGTTCTGCTGGAGGTTTCTTCCTGTTTAAAAGGAGTTTTTCCTTTCCACTGTTGCCATTGTGCTTGCTCAGGATGGGAGACTGTGACGAAGTGACGATTCAACGAGTCTGCTGGCTTCCTTATTAGAAAAAGAGAACTTTACTAAATGGCTTTTCTATGTCTGTGAGTGTTGCTGTAAAGTGCCCTGAGACCACTTTGTTGTGTGTAAACTGAATTGAACTGAGTTAAATTGTGATTTGGAAAACTTGAAACTAAGCAACGAGCAAACTTCCTTTTTGGTGTGTGGCGGCATCTAGATGTAAGAAAGGTTCTCTTCGAAAACTGGGATGCTACATTCCAAGATGGCCACCGTCCTTTATACTTTATATGGCTCCACCATTTTGCCCACACTCACCAGGAGTGTCACTCTGCTCTGCCTTGGATAAGCACCTACCTCTGTTCTTGTACACTTGAATATCTTGCACCAAAAACGTCAAGGTACACGCATTCCCAGTTCAATTCCAGTCCAGAAAAACACTCCCCTCGAAAACTACAAACATTTACTTTTCAAATCCCTCAGTGACGGGGGACATCAGCGTACCGCTTGTTGCTTCTGTGTTTCTTGTTTTATTCCAGTTTTATCCAGTGTTAGCCATTCCACTGAGTTATTTTCAGTTCTTGTTATGGTCCGATCACCACATGTCCTCAGCTGTCTTTGTGTCCAGCTCTGTGCAATACTACCGTACGCCGTTAGTAATTAGCACACCTGTGGTCTCTATTAATCATCTTTTGTGTTTCCTTCAGCCTTTGCCAGGTCCTCGTGTTAATTTCCTGTAGCCGCTGGTTCTTGCCTCGTCTCGTTTTCCTGCCAGTTTGTAAATTTCAGGTTTTGATCCTCAACCACCTGCTTCCTGCTTCGCCTGCATAAACCATACATTTTCATGCCCTTTAAAAAAACATCATTACCGGGGTATATTTAAAAATAAAAAAAAATCCCATTAGGTTAGATTGCACATTCAGTAGCTGATTTAGTGTTTGATTCTGGTTACAGCTTGTTCATGAAAGAACGTGAAGATACCCGTCATGCATTCTATTAGTTCCTGCAGGTGAAGTGGGAAGTCAGAATGTCAGAAGTGCTGCTGTCAAAATAACAACAAAAAAAGGTTAAATTGTGTAATCTCGACCAGTTTAAGTGAGAAACGTTTCATCCCCCATCCAGAGGACTTCTTCAGTCTACAGCCTGCCAAACAGATCTGTCCCATGAGTAGCCTTCATTGCTGTGTTTCAAGCCAACCTCCTGTTGGAATGTCAAAAGTAGGCTTTTAACACGTGCAAAACACACCCATCTTTTATTGCAAATTTACACATTTTGTTATTCTTTTAAATAATTTAAACTTTTACTGCCTCTTTCAACCTCTTTAACTTTTTCAGCCACTTTTTAAAATCTAATTTTAGCTTTTCTGTTCATTTTAGTTTTTTTTGTTGCTAATTTCCATATTTTTGTAATCTTTTCAGCCTCATCTGCCCTTTTTAGTTTATTCTGCTCATTTATGCTCCATTCAGCGTTTTTCTCTTTATTTTTGCTGTTTTTCTGCTGCTTTCTGCTTTTTTTTCTTCCTGCTGTCAGCAAACATCAGATGTTCAAATTCAACGTACAACAGTTTAGCGATGAAACCCTTTCAGCCTGGTTTCAGCTTCTTCAGCATAAGCATTCCCTGCATTTTTACAGGAAATTGAATTTAGTTAATATCTGCTTTTGTTTGGCTTCTAAGAAAACCCACCAGCAATTTTAAAGTTCACATTAACTTTAAAATATTACATGTAATGTACATTGTTCTTGACAAAAAAAGGAATAAACGTGACAAATAGGGCTATTAGGGCAGCTAGAAATTTGATTCCAACATTAAATCCAAAATTCAGAATGATGAATGCAGAGCAGTAACACAATCAGTGCTGAAACATAAGCAGGGAACTACTTCAACATCCATGTTTTGCCAGATTTCCTTTCACAGTTTAATTGATGTACCAGTGATGAAATGTAAATTTTTGTTTTTGGATTAAAGAGCATGGAAAAAAGGACTAGAATTACCATAGTTCATTGATAGAAAATTATGAGGAAAAACCTTGAACTATAAAGTAAAATTTGCTGTAAGTTGCATTTCCTTTGGAGTGAACAACAGTTTTAAGCTTTTAATAATAATAATAATAATTAATTCAATTTATAACGCACTTTTCATTACTGAAAATCTCAAAGTGCTACACATATATTGAATGCTACACACATTCATAAACCGGTGGCGGCAGACTACCATGCAAGGTGCTTTCCAGTCCTACCGGGAGCAACTCAGGGTTAAGTGTCTTGCCCAAGGACACAACGACACATGGTGCGGGTCCCGGGAGTCGAACCGCCAACTTTCCGATCGGGAGACGACTGCCATTACCACCTCACCACGGCCGCCCAACGTGATAGAATTAATAAATTACTGATGATTTCAGTTCAAACCTTCTCATAAAGTAGCTCAAAGATCAACTTGGCAGGTTGGAGCCGTTTCATAAACCTTTCTGTCCAGTTTACATCATACATGTTTAATCAGGCTCAGATCTTTACAGTTCTGCCAATGTCAGTTATCTTTCCTGTACAAGATCGTTTTTAAGGCTCTTTTCTTTTTTGGCAAAATGTAGGATAAAAATATGAAGTCATCATTACCAAACCCAGTTCTGATTGATGGAAAGATAAAGATTGTTACAGTTTCAACAACTACTTGTGTGTTTAGAGGTCGTGATCATCATGTCTTGGTTTTTCAGTTGGCATAAAATACTGCTGGCTACCAATAGCTAAGCTTTAGAAAATACACTTTTTTTAAATAAAAAAATTATTATGTTTATTCATTTTACAATAATGAAAATACAACAAATGACATATATGAAATGAAAAGAAAAAATATAAAATGAAAGGTAGCAGATGAAGAAAATATCTTGTTAAATCTGCTCCTTATTTAACCAATTCAAACAAATTGTTCTATAATAACAAAATAAGTAAACAACTTATTTAATCTTCAATTGTATACATGTATATTACTCAATTTCATTCATTTATATTTGTTTAACAATTCAACTTTGACAAGTTTCTTAAAGACAGGAATTGATTTGACTTCCTTAATTTCTGTCATAAAGTTATTCCACAATCCTACACCCTGAATTACGGTAGTTCTTCCCTTCAAAGTTGTTCTAAATTGCGGTTTCACAAATACATATTTTCCCTTGAGATTGTAGCAGCCTGATCTTTTCACAAAATACTTTTGGATATTTGACGGTAGTGTATTTTTATGAGCTCTATACATAAGTAACAAAATGTTATAATCCACCAAATCATAGAATTTCAGTAATCTCATCTGAGAAAATAATTCACTAGATGGGTGACAGTAATGTTTTCTTGTTATAATTCTTACAAATTTTTTCTGCAAAATAAAAATAGGCATTGTGCTGCTTTTACATGCTTTTCCCCATACACTAATACAATAAATCAAATGTGGCACAGTTATTGAACTATATAAGATATACAATGCTTTATCGTTTAGTAGATATCTAACTATAAAATGCTGCAATTGATTTAGACATTTTTGTTTTAACCAAATTTATATGTTGTTTCCATGATAGATTATCATCAATAACAACACCCAAGAATTTTACCTCATTGACTCTGCGAATCACTGAGTCCTCGATTAAAAATGGAATATCAATTGATTTTTTTTTATTACAAAATATTAGGGGTGTAACGATACACAAAACTCTCGAGACGAGATGAGACGAGACAAAATACAGAGTTCGCGAGAACGAGGCGAGATTTTAATATTAGTTCAAGAAAACTTCAAAGATCGGTTTTATGCCGCAAAAAGGCTTTTATTCTGTTTTAACATGTATTACAAACTCAACTGATGTCTTCATTTTACTGATTGAATCTCCTTAGACCTTAGAACGTTCAACTTTGTTTAAAAAAATAGATATTCACGCAGGACTTTCCAAAAATTGAACATAAATATCCGCATCAGCACTGAATCTGCAGCCGTCACTCACCAGTGTTGCCAGATTGGGCGGTTCACCGCGATTTTCCTTCTGACTTTTGCGGGTAAAGAGTGCTTTGGGTGGGTGGGACTCTATCTGGCAACACCGGTCACACCGGTGTTTACACAAGTGTGTCTTTACATTCGGGGCAGCGTCGGCAGCGCCGGGACCCTCCATCAGTAGTTGGGGCGTCTTCTATAGCAACTTCATCCGGCGAAGCCATGCTGTCCGTGACGCTGACTTGCTAGGGGCTGCTAGCATTAGCGACTCGCGAGACAACGTTACCTCTCAACGAGAGATATCGCGGGAGTTTAATATTGCATACTATATGATATTTAGTAGGGGTGTAACGAGATCTCGTACAACGAGATCTCGTTAAATATCATATAGTATGTTTTATCCAGATTTAATGATAATTTGTTAAGTCTAAACCAGTTTTGGATTTTTTCAAACTCCTTCATCAATAAATCCAGTAATTGTTCAATATTTTTTCCAGAACAAAAAAAAGTTGTGTCATCAGTGAAAAGAACGCATTTAGTGACCCCAGACACTTTAACCAAATTGTTAACATACAAAATGAACAATTTCGGACCGAGTATCGATCCCTGAGGAACTCCACATGTAACAGTACAGTGATCTGATTTCGCATCATCCAACTGTACATATTGTTTCCTATTTTCTAAGTAACTACAAACCCATTGTAAGGCTAATCCTCTTATTCCGTATTTTTGTAATTTATTAAGGAGAATACTATGATTAACAGTGTCAATAACGCTTTTTTAAAATCAACAAAAACACTTACACAATATTTTTTTGGGTCAACAGCAGTAGTTACTTGTTCCACAAAATCCATAAGTGCCATAGATGTAGAATGACCAGCTCTGAAACCAAATTGATTATTTGTTAGAATGTTGTGTTTTTCAATGAATTTGTCTAATCTAGTGTTGAATAATTTCTCCAAGATTTTTGAGAACTGTGGTAATAGGGATATCGGTCTATAATTATTAAATACACATTTGTCACCGGTTTTGGAAAATGGAACCACTTTTGCTACTTTCATTCTTTCTGGAAATACACTCGTTGTAAATTGTAAATTACAAATGTAAGTGAACGGTTCAATCACATGACTCATTATGTTTTTTACAAACGACATGTCCATATCCATGCAATCTTTTGATTTTTTTATCTGTAAAATTGTTAACTACAGGTACTTTCATTATTTCGTCTTTATCTGTTCCATTTAGAAACATACTGTCTAAGCAACCGTCGATTAAATAGTTCACATTATTATTCACTACTGGAATCGTGGCTGCAAGACTAGCTCCGACATTCACAAAATACTGATTAAAACCGTTAACAATTTCATTTTTATCGTTTGTTTCCGTATTATTTATAGTAAAGTGCTGTGAAATACCTGTTTTGATTTTATGTTTATTTAGCACACCATTCACGACCTTCCATGTTGCCCTCATATCCCCACTACTTTTGTTCAACAATTCGCTGTAATATTCTTTCTTGTGTTTTCTTATAATCCCAACCAATTTGTTTTTGTATTTTTTGTACTTATCTTTAGCTTCCTTTGTTCTACATTTTAAGAAGCATGAATACAAATAGTTTTTTTTTACATGCATTTCTCAAACATTTTGTCATCCATTGTTGATCTACATGATTCTTTTTAGTGTAAGATTTTAATACAGTTTTTTTTAAATATTTTACATCACTTTATGATGCAAACATGCACAAAACAAGGACTACAGTATAAGTAACAAAAAGCATTATAATGTAAGGCATTATTATAAATTAATAAGCTGGCATTAAATGAGGAAATTTGTGTTGCCCACCACCATTCCTGCCATAATTCTAAACAAAGGCCTCAGGTAATCTGTTGGCATTCAATCTGTGTGATGGGGATGAGACTCGGCTACTACCACACCAAACGTCAGCTCAATATCTTTGGAACTGACTGAGTTGGAGCCATTTTTTTATTTGCTACAGTCAGTTGGCTTTGTCAGCCTTCTTGAACCAGTTGAGCTCCAAATGTCAGTCAGCTGTAGCGGAACTTCCACTGATTACTGTCCTAAAGTTTCATTAAAATCTGTCCAACAATGTTCACTCAGGTCATCTGGACTATTTTTTTTTTTTTTTGTGAGATGTTTTCTCCTACATTCAAAGTACAAGTAGTCCCCGACTTACGGCGATTCGACTTTACGAACGCGCTCCCGTTGAAAAGCATTGCTTCGAGTTACGCAGTTTATGCGACTTTACAGCAGAAAATACGGTACCGAAACGAAACTTAGGGGAGCTTGAAACTTACAGGAGGGATGGGGGAGCTGGAAACGAAACTTAGGGGAAGAGGGGAGCTGGAAACGAAACTTAGGGGATGAGGGGAGCTTGAAACGAAACGAAACTTAGGGGAAGAGGGGAGCTGGAAACGAAACTTAGGGGAAGAGGGAAGCTTGAAACGAAACTTAGGGGAAGGGGGGAGCTGGAAACGAAACTTAGGGGAGCATGAAACTTACAGGAGGGTGTTTCCACTGACGCGCTCCGTGGAAACTTACAGAGCAGGCAGACACTGTGGACCGCGCGTGGAAATACAGGAGGAGCGGAGGACAGCTGAGCAACGAGCTAACATGCTAGCAACGAGCTAACATGCTAACAGACATTGCTGTAAACGCTGTGGACCTCGTGAAGCAAGCTGCAGAGCTCGGAGGTGCACTAGCTAACATGCTAACAGACGGAGGAAGAAATGACCAGCTCCCAGTAAGAAATTAACTTTTTTCCCTTCATTATGTCTCCTAAATGTATGTGGTTTTTGATAATTATGTAGGGTAATGTGTTAGGATAGGCTAAGTGCTTGATAAAGATACAGTACTGTACGTATGAGATGCTTGGATGTATGAGGTGCCCTTTGGATGTATGAGGTGCCATTTGGACGTATTAGGTGTCGTTTGGACGTATTTTCGACATACGGCGATTTCGTGTTACAAACCGGCGTAGGAACAGAACTCGTTCGTAAGTCGGGGACTATCTGTACTTCATCAACCTGAGGAGCCACAAACAAACTGTGTCCCACAAGCACAGAAGCTTTGATGTTTTGAACCACTTTGGCTGTGGCTGCCTGGGGGAGGAGTCGACGGGGGAGAGGACGGCCCCCAGAAACCATTTTATCACCAACAAACTGGTTGGTCCACTATGGGAGTGTGCTGCTTGTGGGACACAGTTTGTTTGTGGCTCCTAAGATTGACAAACTCCTTTGGATGAAGGATGAAGCGTCTCTCCACAACAACAACAACAAAAACATTCATGACCTGACTGAACATTGTTGGATTTTGTACCTGGATTATTGAGCATGAATCTCCCTGTCCATTGGTTCATAAGATATTTTGCTAACAGATGGGCTTGAGTCAATTAGCTAATGCTAATGTTTTAAACTAAGATTTATTGTGATCTGTTAGTGCTCAAACTATTTGGTGGGGATGACTTTGCTACTACCACACCATGTTTTAGCTTAATATCAGTAAAATTACTTCTGCTTGATCCTTTTTTAAATTAAGTTGACTCCAAAAGTTAATCAGTTGCAGATGTGCGTCTAGTGATTACTTCCTGAAAGTTTCCATGAAATCTGTCCTCTGGATGATCAGATGTTTTGCTAACAGAGAACTGCATACGAACAAACACAGGCAATACGTGCCTGCCCTTTATGGTGACGGGAGATCATTGTAATCTCAGTGAGGCTTAGTCTCACATCATCATGTTTGTGAAAATGTGGAAACATAAAATATTATATAAAAAAATTGATTCTGTAGGGCAGGCACACGATCTAAACCAGATTAAAATCCTTTGTGCCTGCTTTTAATAACACACATCTGCAAATGTTTACTGTTTACGTAAATCACAACCACTTTAGAGTTCATCCTTCAGGATTCTCCTCCGCCTCAGCGACTTTCCCTGGAATGATGGATAAAGTGGAACTGGTGGAAAACGCCGGCTGCCAGAGTAGGTGTTACATTTACGACATCACAGACGGTTAACGGAGCGGAGCATACACACACGACAACAAGCTGGCCGCCAGACGCGCACGGCCTCCCCTGGTTTCAGAGGCTGGAACGTCTCAGAGAGCGCCGTCGAGGATGGCTTCATGCTGAATTTGCACCAGAGCGTCTTCAAAATGCAGTAATTGCGCTTCTCTTTTAGGAGTTACTGTAATTCACTGGCGTTGCTTTCATGTGCGTCCAAAAGTGCGCGAGTTCTCATGGAGCGTGGGTAGCAGTAAACAGAGTAACATGGCGACCGTAATGTGAACAGCATGCTGCACCTCATACGAGTAATTGACTTCAGCGGACCTACAATCGGGGTCGTGTTGCAGAAACGAAGACGGCTCCGTTCCCAGAACTGAGTCCATCGTGCTACATGAAGTCTCTCTAATGAGTTGTTTCAAGTTAAAAACAGTCGAAAGAAAGCGTGTTGGAAAAATGCGTTCGCTCACTTTGTTCCCGTCTCTGATGCTACACGTAAGAGCAGTCAGAAGTTTACATATACTCAGGTTTGATTTGTGGCTTTTAATGTTTTTTTTTTTGTGTCATGGTTGAACTATTCTTTAACATACAGCTTTAATGGTTCCTGAAATCCAAATTTGTGGGACCAAGTTTGACCTTATTGTAGTTTTTATTAGGGATGGGACAGATCCGATCCAGTATCGGCATCGGTATCCGATATCAGCATTATTTAAGTATCGGATATCGGATCCAACCTGCCGATATTTTTCCGATACCAGCTTCAAAGAGCACTTGTGTTCAATCACATTCTGTGACTGCCCTTTTTAACATGGTATGAGTTAAACCTAATGAAGATACTCTTAAGCCTTACAATAGGGAACCCACTGACTTTAACAGCACACAGGACAGGAGGCAAGTATACCACACACATGTCCTCCTTACTCATGGTGCAGCTGAAAAAAAACTAAAAAAGCGCTAAGCATGATGGGAAAGACAACACAGCCACTCCCCTTAACCACTAAGAGAGTGGGTTTTGTTGTCTTACCCATTATAACCAATAGTTATAACCAATAGTTTGTCCAGCTAAAGCTGAAAAAACTAAAAAAACGCTAAGCATTATGGGAAAGACAACAAAATCCACTCTCTTAGTGGTTAAGGAGAGTGGCTGTGTTGTCTTTCCCATCATGCTTAGGACTTTTTTAGTTTTTTTCAGCTGCACCATGAGTAAGGAGGACATGTGTGTGGTATACTTGCCTCCTGTCCTGTGTGCTGTTAAAGTCAGTGGGTTCCCTATTGTAAGACTTATGAGCGTCTTCATTGGGTTTATCTCACACAATGTTAAAAAGAATAGTTTGGGTACGAAAGTTTCATTATACAGAGTCACATACCTGAACAGTATCGGATCGGAAAAGTATTGGTATCGATCGATACTCCGTTATAAAGTATCAGTATCGGATCGGAAGTGAGAAATGTGGATCGGTGCATCCCTAGTTTTTATGCTCACTTCAAAAGGCGGACATACCACGGTATGGTCTATGTCCATACATTTGTGTGGAAGTCCATAAACGTTCTTATGTCTCGTCCATAACGTCTGATTCCCACAAGATAATTGAATGCAACTTGATACACATTTGCACCACCACTAGAGAGCGTGTCTTGTACACTTTTCATCACCCCAGCTCTAAAGTCAAGGACACGAATCAAGTTCAAATGTTGCTTGTCCGGGCCTTTACTCTACATTGCTGTACAGTATTGCTGTGTAATTTACCGTTTGTGGTACTTTTGTTTCTAATTCGCAGAGAATCAGACTTGTACATGTAAGCGCAAATAAATACAGTTGTACTTTATATACATCCTTACCAACATTTGGTTAAACGTTTCTTAGAAAGTTGCCCCTCGTACGTTTCTTCTACCCTACCATCATACAAGCAGGGCGCCCCACCCTGTCAACGGAACCAAACGCCCTGCATTCCCCGCCATCGACAACTGCCGGTACTGATGTAGCATTAAGCTAGCTGTGCGCATTACAGATGTGCTAGCTAAAAGAAAATATATGACTATAGAGGTAGCGCTCCTCTCTCCCTCACACTGAGACCCCCCCCACCCCCCCATGAATTAAAATCACATAAGATAGGAGCGCCCTGCCAAAGCAAGTAAACTGGGGGAAACGATGCATTTTATATATTTTTTACAATATTGGTGTCAAATATATTGTATTACCATCCTGCGTTTTACATTTCATTTCCTGGAGGATGGTCCTGACCCCAACTTTAAAAACCACTATTTTACTACCTTCAGCAAAACTAAAACTAAATGACCACTGCTTTTTATGCAAAAGTTTTAAACAAAGATCATATTTCTATGTTGAAAATTGACAAAGTTCACGGTCACTCTTTGAAAAATAATCTGAAACTCACTCACACATGATGTGGCGAAATCTCACTCAATCTGTTCGCTCTCAAATTATGTGTTGGTGATGACTTACAGCTGCTATCACACCAAATTAAGCTCAATACCAGTAAAATCGAATGCGCTACAATCATTTTCACGTCTGTTAGGGTTGATTAGTGACAGCAGCCATCTTGAATTGGGTTGATTTCTTTCTAACGATTCCTTTCTGGACATTTCATTGAGTTCCATCCAATGGTTCACAATGTGTTTTACTGGCAAACACTCATTCAGTTACATGATTGCCTGCCTTTTAAGGTGGAGGGTATTGACGTTTATTCACTCATCTTCAAAGATTAGCCCCATTTGTTACCATTACTGTACTGTAGCCCTCCTATATGAAAGGAAAGTGTGGCCTGGATAAAGTTCCTGATGTCAAGAAGAAAACTTGTCTTTGCTACAAAACGTCTAACCCCATTTTCATTAGCATTTGGGAATCTGGAACAACTGGAGGCTCAAAGCAATGCCAGTCACAGCCCGCTTCATGTTTTATTTGGTCAAAAGAGCAACGACAAAAAAAAAAGAAAAAAAAAAGAGATCTCCACCTTAAAATAAAAATAATTTTCTTCAGTGTCATCATCCCCGGCCCAGTTCTGTCTTTTAATGAAGCCACCGAAAGCTTTTGTACTTTGATTAAACGGGAAGTTTTCGAAACCTGACAGCAACGTGCATTCAGCGGTTCAGAGACATTAAAGACTCATCTGGATGAAAATCACTGAAGTAAAGCATTAAAAATGTAGGCACAGAAAAAAAGAGCTTTTATTTAGAGCTTCACTGCATTAAATTATCTTTTCAAACAAGAGGGCGGCCTCAAAATAGCATCCAGTTCTCTCTTAACTTATTCAACAGAACCTCGTGTTTTTTCCCTTTTTGTTTATCAACTGATGATCTTGACTCCTTTCTGTTCCGACGCGATTATTAGTTTGTTTACCGTCCACCGGTGGACCTGCCTAAATCTTTTCTATGAGGATCCTTCACTTTGTGCTCTGGGTTTCTGGTCCGGGGTGCAATTTCCGTTTGAGGTAAAGCGACCATGCAGGACTACAGGTAATTGAATCTCACGTGTGTTCAGAAAGGACTGAGGTTTGATCTCCCAGTAATCTGACTTGTTACTGTACAGGCAATGGAAGAGATTATTGTCCAGTTTAATAAAAAAAAAAACTCTGCAGGTTTTCTCAGGACCTCAGTGATTCTGCGCTTGCGCCAATTTCTGTTCAAGCCACTAAAATACATATGATCACACCTCAAAGTTCTTTTTTTTACTTTCAATCGTGGGCTCGTTTCAATGTTACAAATAATCAGTGTTAGAAGGAAATGGGATGATTTGAGGATTTTCTGAGACAGAAATGAGCTCCCAGAACAGATGATGCACCGATTGGTCCTCAAATGACCAGAATCACACCAATTTTCAGCTCCATGAGTTTCAACAGTGACTGTTTAAAAGTGCAACGTTTCCCCCCCAGTCAGTGAATGCAACATATAAATGTGTTCAAAATTCAGATTCTTCTTATCCATTCTGTGAACGCACCGTAGGTAAGAGGCTGACTTGCGTTGGTAAAAAAGAAATTTCAAGAGAAACGTTAAATAGAATATGTGCTGTCATTTTCAGTTGTTGGTTTTCATTTGTACAAAACTTCAGTTTTACAACCTGGATGATAAAATTTGTTGACTTTCAGTAACAGAGAGAGAAATCTTTGTAACTTGGTGATGTTTCGTAGCAAAAAATATTAAGTTTTTTATAGGTTTTTATTTATTTATTTATTTTCAAATAGTTACATTTAAACCAAAATGAGATTTAAAAAAATCCAAAAAAGCTAAGTCTGGTCCTCTGGACATTCAAAAAACAGAACAAAACAAAGCAAAAAAAAAACAAAAAACTGTAGAAACGTTTCGTCTTTCGTCCGAAAGACTTCCTCAGTCTGAGAAGCTGAGTTCAGCTCAGTCTTATAAATAGCACCCTCCCACAGTGGATCAACCAGTTGGCTGATGACAGCCGAAACCAGCTGCTCACATGATCAAGGAGGACCATCAGCCTGACGATGGATTGTTAACACCCTGATGGTTGTTTGCTATTCATTGTTGATCCGCTGTGGGAGGGTGCTATTTATAAAGCCCGAGATACACTCGAGCGTCCTCACGATACGCCTATACGCAGCGTACGTACGTCAAGGCAAAAGCATAGCCCCGCGTAGCCCCTCAGGGCATGTACGCGCAAAGCTTTTTTTTTACGTCCGCGTGCGCGATACGCGGTGTCTACCATAAACTTCCCCGGCGCCGGACTGTTTTGTATGTTACACAAATGAAATAAATTCCCCTTCTTTATCGCTGATCGGGCCTTTTCTTTTGTTTTTTTGCCTAAAGTCAAGTAATCACTTCTTCCTCCGTTCACTCCATGAATGAAATGAATGAATTCAGGTCCTACCTGGGTGCGCGATGTTTTAAATATCCCTGGTGGGCTGTGTGCTGCAGGAAAAGCACTCCCTGTTATTATTTTTATTTCTGAGAGAACTTTTTACAACATATATAGTAGAAACACCGCATGAACACCGCCGCGGTCTTCAGCGAGCTACATGAGCTGGCTGTCAATCATTTCAGTAGGCGTGTCAGCAAGTGACCAATCAGCGAGCTCAGTTGAGTCCCCTCCGTGCGCAGCTGCTCATATTACAACAAGGAGAACGCGAGCGTTTGAAAGCTGATAGTTTCTGAAGTATAGCAGCAAAACACATGCGCACAAAATGTGCACGTAGAGTGGCGTACCTGAGGACGCTCAAGTGTATCTCGGGCTTAAGGCACTTTGGCGTCTTTTTTCCTATTTACGAGCGCTGTTCCGGTTTTACGAGATAGCACGTGCGTTGTCGGACTTACGAGTTTTTCATCTTACGAGATACTCGTAACGGAACTCGCTCGTAAGTCGGGGACCACCTGTATATA
>JBBPBX010044340.1:5145-27502 GCA_038048925.1 Garcialebias charrua | reverse complement strand
GGGTGCACACAGAGGAGGAGGATGAGGGGTGCACGCCTGCCTACTGCTCCCTCAAGAGCACTTTTTTTTCTTTCTTATCTGACCAAACATCATCATATAGAATCACAGAGGAACAAAGAGTAACCTTATTCTGCATGACATTCTCTTCTCATGCCTAACCGTATGTCATTACAGCACTCTTTAATACAATACATGAGAAAAACAACAGTTTGAACAATTGCAAAGTATTTCAAAATCTGCATGGAAGTTTAAAGTGTGTGTGACATGAATTTTGAACTTTGCCTAAAGTGGCACAACATATATACAGGTAGTCCCCGACTTACGAGCGAGTTCCGTACCTGCGAGTCGCTCGTAAGACGAAAATTTGTACGTCGGAACATGAAACACGTGTTCTCGTAAGTCCGGATTTTCGGTCGTAAGTCGGAAAATTTAAGCTAGCGCTACTACGAACACTCGTTTTTCATCAAAAACATTCATACTTGTTCATGAACATGCTCAGAAACGTGTTTCCAAACGGTTAGCTAACACACTTTCAGCTAAAAACACAACAAAGTGCTGTATTTTTTACAAATTTACTGCTCGTTCGCCAGCTCATAAGTCCGGGACCTCGTATGTAAGAGCGCTCGTAAGTCGGGGACTACCTGTATCTTGTATCATTCAACTATGTTATTTTTTGCAAACAAAATGACAAATTAATTAAAAATTGTTTCAAAGTGAGTTTAAAATTTGCGCCGTGTTTCTTCACGGGACATCCGGGTACTTACGCATGCGACGTCTGTGACGTAGGTGCAGGAATGTCAGTCTGCGTCTGTCTGCAAGATCGCCTTTTTTTTTGTATAACTTGAAAAATGCCGGTACGTTTTGTCGCATTTGGGTGTTCTAATATCGCCAGTGAACAAGTGAGCCTTTTCACTTTCCGAAAAGATGAAAAACTTTGTCAAGAATGGACAAAACAAAGCTGCACCCCTCGGACCCCCCCTCGCTTTAGAACGGTAAGGCTGAAATAAATACGGCTGCAGACCTAAATTAGAACCTGCTCTTTCTTGTTCATCACCCTAACTAACTTCTGCTTCCCAAACTGAAGACAAATCGCTCAAATCTTCACTTAGATTGATAAATTCAACGGTTTTAATATTGTCCGCCATTGTTATGTACTGTACAGGGGGCGTTCTAGCTGACATTCCTGTTCGTACGTCACAGACATCGCATGCGTAAGTACCCGGATGTCCCGTGAAGAAACACGGCGCACATTTTAAACTCACTTTGAAACGAAATGTCATTAATTTATCATTTTGTTTGCAAAAACGAACATAGTTGAATGATACAAGATATTTATGTTGTGCCACTTTGGGCAAAGTTCAAAAATCATGTTACACACACTTTAAGGAATCTTTGTTGGGGGTGTCTCTTGCTTGACATCTTCCATCAGCCGTGGCTGCAGCAGATGCAGGACATGGATAGCTTGTGTTTTCTGTTTGGCAGCCGCGGATTAACAGCTAAATCAGTCCATTGTGCGTCGAGAATGAAAGGTGGATCTCCTCTAACCCAAACCTGAGCCAAGGAACGAGAATGGAACAGGTAGTGCTCACAGCAGCAGCTGCACAGCCCAAGGCCACACATTAGCCCAGCTAACACTTAAATGAGACTTAGCGAGTAAGGTTGATGGCTGCTTTTTATACTTCTAGCTGTTGTGGACAGAGGCTGGGCGTGTCACTTTAGCCTAAGTCAGGTAAAGAGCCATTGTGTTACCGTCTGGCTACTTCCTGAACTTTACATGCATCCTAAACCCATTTGAACCATCTTAGACATTCAAAGCACACAGTGATCAGCAGGAATGTGTTGCTAAATGTCCAACTCCTTCATATCTCAAGGCCTTTCGCTAAAGAAACAAGAAAACTTTACGCATGTGAAAATGTCAGCTTGTCCTTGATAACCAAGGATTGTGGCAAAACATTCTGTTTTTCCCAGCCCGGTCTAAAGGGAGTAGAGATAGCAGGAACTGTTGGACATCAACGTGTACTTGACTGAAAACACTCTTTCACACCCTCACGGAACGAGCAAGACAAGACTGAAATGAAAGATGCTTTCACGATGCACTTTCAGCAGGAGCTCACATTGCTTCTTAAAAAGAGGACGTTAGATGTTACATCGGGAGCTCTACAATAAATAAAATCAGTCTATGAGGGATAATAAAAAGTAAGTTGGCAGCATTTGAGATAAAAAATAAAAATAAGTACAACCCACTTCAATATTTAAACATATACAGGTGGTCCCCGACTTACGAACAAATTCCATTCCTACGCCCGTTCGAAACTCGAAAATCCACATAAGTCCGGAAAATACGTCCAAACAGCACCTCATACGTACAGTACTGTATTTTTACCAAGCACTTAGCCTATCCTAACACAGTACCCTACATAATTATCAAAAAACACATACATTCAGAGCCATAATGAAGGAACAAAAGAGTTAATTTCTTACTGAGAGCTGGTCATGCAGCTTCACGCGGTCCACAGCGTTTACAGCAACGTCTGTTAGCATGTTAGCTCATTGCTAGCATGTTAGCACGTTGCTCAGCTGTAGCCTCTCTGCCTCATAAACCTCCGCTCCAAACAATAAGGTCTCTGCACGTGGTCCAGTGATCCAGAGTTTTACAGCAACGTCTGTTAGCATGTTAGCTCATTGCTAGCATGTTAGCTCGTTGCTCAGCTGTAGCCTCTCTGCCTCATAAACCTCCGTGGTCCAGTGATCCAGAGTTTTACAGTAAGGTCTGTTAGCATATTAGCCCCTCTGCTCCCGGTCAGCCTGTCCCAAACAATGAGGTCTCCTGCTCCACTGAGCGCGTCAAGCTCCCCCCTCCCTCCTGTAAATTTCTGCTGAGTTTCGGTACCGTATTTTCTGGTGTAAAGGCGCATAAACCGCATAACTCGAACAATGCTTTTCAATGGGAGGGCGTTTGTAACCCCGAAACTTTGTAAGTTGAGGCAGTCATAACCCAAGGACTACCTGTAATGTCAGAAAAAGAAAAGTTGGTTGGTGTGTACTTGTGCTTCTACCTTTGCGTATGCCTGCATAGCTGCTGGACAAGCCATTCCTCTTCTTCCTGTGTCTGTATAACCAGATACTGAAGACCATCAGGATGATCCAGCACGCAGCTCCGATTCCAGCTATAAAAGCAGGCTGCTTGACCACGTCGGAAATCTGCTGAGACAAAGGGTTCTCCTGGCTCATGGTGTCCGTCATTCGCCCAGACGAATCTAGGTGTAGGGCGAGATCAGAAGAGACGTGAAAAAGAAAATACACAAAATGGTGCTTTTGATCCTGAAATGAGAAGGAAGGTGACCTGCTTATGAAAACTGTGAAGATAACAGGACGGAAATATTGGGTAGCTGCGATTTTAAACCGAGGAGAGGAAACCGGAATAAATACTACTTTAAGATTGTTCATCTTAGCAGGTGAGTATGAAACTGAATTGGCAAAATGGAGCTGTTTGTATAATTCAGACGGCTTTCCTCACAAATCCCAGTCAACAGTGGCAGGTGAACAGACAAAAGCAACCAAACAGAGCCTCTGCAACAGAGCAGGCTGATGAAAACAGATTTAAAAAATAAATAAAATCACTGTGAGGCGTCATTTACACCAAGCAATGCTGGTTTCCTAAACGTATAAATAAATCCAGAGAGATTACCCTCAAATGCAGACACCACAATAATTAGCAAACTGCGAAGAGCCGAGGCGTGAATGCCTTGAAGCCGCCTTCGCCGTGAGATGCACAGGTGTTGTCTGTGCAGCTGCTTATAGCCACACACTCTTGATCTGGTTCTCTCATCTGTCTACGCTTCTCCCTCATGTCTCTTACATGAAAGACTTCTCTGACGTGCTCCACCCTCTGCCATTTTGGATTTTTTTATGTCCCTGTTACTTTGTCTTTTTTTCCCCCTCAAGTCTTTCAAGTTGTAACTATTCTTCTCTGTCATACCTCAAAACCAAAATATTTCTACTACAGAAGCCAGCTCGCTATGGCAAGCCATTTGAACAAAAAAATGGATTCACCACACTTACATTCCAGATATCTGAAATTGATTTATGACTAGACATATTAGTTATTTAAGATAGCTTTAATTATATTTTGACTAGTCAAAATACTTATTTGAGATATCTCTAATTACATTCTGACTAGTATAAATTACGTCAGATTTACCATTAAGTTGTATGGAGGCTTCAATTCAAGATATCTTAAAATTAATTTTGACTAGTCAAAAATACAGTTCTTGATAGTATCTCCAAGTTAATGTTGATTAGCCATTACTGGTATTTGCTTTCAAGATATCTTGCTTTTAATTCTGACTACCGGTAGTCATAATTACAATTAATTATACTGTATCTAAAATTACATAATTATTCCAGATATCTTAAATGTATTTTTAGATATCACACATAAGGATTTAGCACAAATTAAACTGCAGATAGCTTGATAGCAAATAATGACTAGAACTGTACTTATGACTAGTCAAAATTATTTTTACGATATTGCCAAATGAATTCAAGATATCTTGAATACTTTGTCATGAAGACGGTTTTTCTATTCAAGATATCTTGAATTAACATTTTGACTAGTCAGAATGATGGAGCGGTGGCGCAGTGGTTAGAGACGGTGGGCCCACCGGTTCAAGCCCCGGTACAAACATTAAAAAAATGTGGGTGGAAAAAGGTGAAACACCCACACCTGCCTCCACCCTCATTCGCCCCACCATGGGCCCCTGAGCAAGGCCCTTAACCCCCACCATCTGCTCCCTAACAGGTCTCTCTTGAAAATGAGTTATCGTGGCTCAATGAGACTACATGGATAAATAAAGGATAAATGAAAAAAAATGTTGAAGATATCTAGAATAATTATTTTGACTAGTCAAAACATCACAGAGTTACGTAGCATTTTGGTGGAAAAATTATGAAGCATTTTAGTCTTATTCAGCTGTTTGTAAGTCCAACTGAAACACTTGTGTTTTTAACATGACTTTTAGCGCGGCAGCTCTTGCTCAACATGAATTAAAAAAATTATGTATGATTTATTGTTTGCAACAAGAAGGCTTTTCCGACGCCAAGTTTTGCAGGCAACTGTTGGAACAGCTAAGTGGCAGCCCGGGGGCCCATGCGTAATTTCTTAATTCAAGATAACAAAAAATGTAATTCTGACTAGTCATAATTACGTTTGAGATATCTTGAATTGTAATTACGGATGTTTTACCCTTCAAATGACGAATCAGGTGATGTTATTTCAAATATCTTGAACTACAGTTTGACTAGGTACCGTATTTTCTGGTGTATAGGTTGCACCTTTTTATGGTTTTTGCAAGGCCTGCAACCTATACACCGGTGCGACCTATATATGGCTTTTTATCACTTTCGGCAAAACAAATTTTTAAATCCAGCTCATTTCACAATTACGTTCATTTATTAAGGAAAAGTTCAGCTCAGACACATATTTGCTATATTTTTATCAAACAAATAATTGTTTTTAAGTGTTAATCTTCTTAAAAGCCTTGCTGTGCGCTCCTGTGGCAGACATTTGCAGCAGAGCTAAACGTAGGTGCGACCTATACACCGGTGCAAACTATCTAGGGATTTTTCCAATCTATTGGTGATAATTGGACAATGCGACCTATACACCGGTGCGACCTATACACCAGAAAATACGGTAGTCAAAATTCATTTTAAGATATCTTGAATTGTTATTCAGACTAGTCAGAATGTAAATACTACATATATCTTAAATTAGCATTCTGGATAACCAAAATGTAGTTGTTCTTAGTCGGACCTCATCTTTAAATATCTAGAATGTAACGGCAGATAGACAAATCTGATTTTATGTTAAAATGGCTTGCCATAAGCTCCCTGCCTTGACCATTCATGTCTTTTTTGTTTTTCTCTCTCTGCCTGGCCACGGGATCGGAGCATACCAATGTGACTAAAAGCAGCCCACGAGGAACCGTACAGGTATCTAGGCTAGGATGACGCATACCAACTCCGAGTGTGACAAATGCATTTGGTTGAAGCGCTGGTCCCCGAGGCGCATTGTTCCGCTCCAGTGTTGGAACATGGCAACAATCACCACAGGAACTCTTCAAGTGAGATAAATTGTTTCAGTCACAGGAAATGCTTCTTCATTCCAATCCCAGCCCACTCGATCGCACATTTAAAACAGGACGGAGCCGTTTTCGCTCTCCTCCTCGTCCTGCTTTTTGTGGGCTTTCCAATGCACATGAAGCCGAGCCAGCTCACAGATTTGGAAGATAAAAAAAAAAAAATCAAAGATATTTGTCCATTTGGGAAACAAAGATGAAAACCTTAGCATGGAGTACAGTAAAGAACCAGGTTTGTTGCAGGATAGAATTTGTTTGTCACAGCGCTTATACGTGGTCTTTGTTGTCTGAAGCAAAGCAGCAGCAGACAACATTGTGTCTTTGAATAGAAAATGAAAAAGGGTGCGGCACTCAGCTACACAGCTCTGCCATGCAGGAGTTTAATGTACCTGTGCTGATCACAGTACGAGCTATTGTAGCGGAAAAAGAAAAAAAAAACTGTAAACCCCCTGATGTCACTCAAAGTCATCACACTTCTCTGTGGCAAGTTTCATGATGTTTGCATAACAGCAATCAACGGAAATTACAGTTTGAAAGATTGCTGTTAATGAAAAGAAAAGCAAGTGGTGGCTTGAACACATCTACTAGAAAGACATAAATGTCTGTTTACTTGGCAGGTCGTTATAATGAAAGCTTTTTTTTTATCTGAGATGGACAGGTTAATGCTATAATTATTTGTGAAGTTATTAGGCTTCATTCATTTGGAAGGACTAGCTGTGAACAAAACAGCTGCTGTGATGTTTTCAGTAAGAACGGGGAGGCCGAATGAATAAAACGGTTGTTTCTACTCACCGAGCTGAAAGTAGGTGATTTCACTCTTGACCCCAGGACCAGCGCTGGTGCTGGCTGCTACCTCCACGCTGTAGCGGATGCCAGGGATCAGACTTGGTATCAGCGTGGATAACGTCGAGCCGCCAACTGTTCGGTTAATGTGATACCTGCTCTCGTTCCCCAAGCACCAAATCTGACATAACAGACAAGCGTAAAGAGTAAAGTGAAGCGGTTTCTGTGACAACATTTGCTTTAGTTGCTGTCACCATTTTAGCATGCACTGGGTATTGTGTTACATAGTAAGAAAACATTCTTAATGTGACTTTGTTGAAATGACCACCTTTAACACGAGGCAGTTTATCAGAGGTAGCCATAACAAGTCTGAGTAGCCTCAAAGCAATGAAAAACAAATAAGGACTAGCATATACCACCCATAACTTCATTCCAAAGCAAGCTAAGAGCTGTCACTTGCAGACAAGGGGTGTTCTTATAAGCATACTCAAACCAGGGTCACAAATTTAAGAATGCGTTCAGCTCAGCACGAGGTCTGAAAACTTACATTAAAGCAACGTCTGACATTCTGCTTTCTTCACCCTTCACCTGGTTCCACCATTTAATTATGTTAAAAAAACTTGCATTCCTTGCTGTGTATTATACATTAGTGCAGGGGTCACCAACCTTTTTGAAACTGAGAGCTACTTCGTGGGTACGGAGTCATACAAAGGGCACCAGTTTGATAAACTCTTCGGAAATAACAAAGCGTAAATTGAAAAAAAAAAAGTATAATAAACACATTTTTAAGAACATATTTTTAAGATAGACATTTTAAAATACAGGGAGTCCTCGAGTTACGGCGCCCTCGACATACGGCAACTCGGACTTACGAACGGACCTACGAACAGTACAATTGTACATTTAATACAGCAGTTGTACATTAAATACAGCGCTGGTGTGTGTTTTTAGATGAAAGTGTGCTAGCTAACCGTTCGTAAACGTTCGTAAACAAAGTGATGTGCATGTTTATGTACGTTTGTGTTGAAAAACAGGTGTTCGTAGTAGCGCTAGCATACAATTTCCGACTTACGAACGAAAATCCGGACTTACAAACGACACGTGTTTGGGGTTCCGAGATACGGCAAACCAACCTACGAATGGTTCTTAGGTCCGGAACTCATTCGTAAGTCGGGGACCACCTGTATATATAAATACAAGAAAAGAATAACAACTGAATAAAATGAAATTTTAAATGCAGCTTAGTAGTGAGTTGTGCTATTTTTAGAACAGGTCCAAGGGCACCTCAAATGGTCCTTGGGGGCGACTGGGTGCCCGCGGGCACCGTGTTGTTGGTGACCCCTGCATTAGTGTGTACAGTATGTGCACGTGTGCATGTGTGTGTATGTGAGATGAAACCACAGACTTTGCACTTTCTGTCACAGGAGTGGTAAAACCGCTGGGGACCGGGTTCAATAATGAACAGGGGACACTCTCAAAACTGGATTTAAAAACCATCAAATTACACTAAAAAGTTCATCACCAGAAAACATTTACCTGGAAAATTAACAGAATAAACTTTCTCACAGGCTCTGCTATATTTCTCATTCCACTGCTCACATAGAGTCTATATGATTTAAAAGAGCTCTCTAATTAAAATAGAGGATTACATTTTCGAGAGAACACTATTGTCTACAGTCATTCTATAAAGACCAGCTTGTATCAGTGTTATCACATGCGTAATGGGGTAGAACTGAAGCCTTAGAGACACGCTATAGAAGGGAGGACATATTGGTGTCCAGAACTGAACTGGAAAACATTATTCACGCTTTTGTGTCATCACGTCTAGACTACTGCAATGCCCTTTTTACCTGCCTGGACAAGTCTTCTGTATCACGCCTACAAGTGATACAGAACGCAGCTGCCAGACTTCTCACTAGATCCAGTAAATACTGCCACATCACTCCAGTTCTGCATTCACTTCACTGGCTCCCAGTTGAGTTTAGAATCCGTTTTAAAGTCCTTGTGCTCACGTACAGAGCTTTAAATGGCCAGGCTCCTGTATACCTTTGTCAGCTTTTGACTAAATACTCTGCTGCCCGTGACCTACGATCACAGACCCAGAACTTCTTGGATGTTCCACGTACGCGGATGAAAACTAAAGGGGACAGGGCCTTTCAGTCAGTGGCCCCCAGGCTTTGGAATAGTCTGCCCCTGCAGCTTCGTTTTGCTGACTCTGTTGAGGTTTTTAAAAAACAACTGAAAACACTTTTATTTGCTCAGGCTTTTATGTCATGATTTTATTGTATCTTGCATTGATTGATATTTGTAGATTTTATGCTTGTTTTATTCTGTGTATACTTTTGCCATTGATTTTGTTGTACAGCGCTTTGTGATTTTATGTCTGTGATAAGCACTCTAGAAATAAACATTACTTACTTACTTACATATCACACTTTAGAACACTAAAAAAAATACATTTTGTTTGAAAAAGACATTTCTGATAATTGTTAGTCCGTTGTTTCTTTACAACTTGCTCTGCACTAATGTCCCTGCAGTACTGTAATGTTTCGTATAAGTTACAACACAGTCATTGTTTTCAGAATCTTGATATGGGTCATGTTTTTTTTTTTGATTATTCATTTATTCATTTCATGATTAAAACACACAGCAATAGTACATAAGAGAGAAAAAGATCTATAAAATGAAAGGCGGCAGAAGAAGAAAAAAATCTTATTTTTCTGCCCCTTAATCTCCAATAAACAATTCATACAAACAACTCCTTTGATTACAAAGATAATAACCAACTTAATTTTAACCTCCAAAAAAACACTTGATACAACCAACTCATATAATTTCCAAAATAATGAGCAACTTAATTTTTAATTTCTAATTTCTACCATCAGTATCTTACACAAACTTCTAAATTTCAACTCATTTAAAGATATGTTTTTAACCGTTTAAACTTAATCATTCTTTTGAATACAACCATTGATTGGACCACTTTAATATCAGACTCCAATTCATTCCATAACCCAATTCCTTGAACTATGGTAGATCTTCCACTCGAACCAGTCCTAAAATGTGGCTTCACGAATACGTTTTTCCCCTTAAGATTATAATTACTTGTTCTTCTGACAAAATACTTCTGAATATTAGAAGGAAGTGCATTAGTTTGAGTTTTATACAAAACTAACACTATATTATAATCAACTAAATCATAAAACATCAACAGTTTTAATCGATAAAACAATGTTTATGACTTTAACAGTACAAAAATATATATATATCTTGCGTAACAGAAACCCAACCATATTTGATTTATAGTTACAATCAAATAACTAAATGCAAACTGACAACAATGTGAAGCTTCAGGGCAACAGTCTGAAATAAGTTGTGTGAGTTTACCATTTCCACAAGATGGCACTGTTTTCCAACTGTTCCCAGTAGCTTCCTGAAATGACTTCTTTCTGTGTGTCTGAGTCTCAGCAGCACACAGAAGAGGAGCACCCAATGGGTGCACAAAGGTACACCTCAACCAGGAATTCATTACCTTTCCATGTCTGTGCATTGTCTGTTTCTCTTTTGTCTGCTCGGTCTGCCACCATGTTTGTGTTTCTGTCACGTTTGAACTGAACAAATCCCTTTGCTCAGACCTGAAAGGGCTGCTTGCTGTATTTTTTGTTGTTACCTTGTACTCCTGGACCACCCCATTCTGCTCCTCTTCTGGAGGGGGTTGCCAGGAGACGACGATGGCAGTCCCATTGTCCCCACTCTCTGTCACTGTAACCTTACGGGGAGGGGCACTGGGGGCTGGTAGGGTTAGACAAAGAAAAACCAAAACACATGTTTGTGCACGATACATTTTTTGTATTTCCAAAGTGCAATGAAGCTGTCAGGATTTACCTTTGTGTGAGACTAAGGCTGATGTGAGAACAAATGACTAATCAAGAAAATTATACGTAATGCTTTCATTTAAAAACGGAGGTAGCACGAAAGTGCCTTTGTAGGTATATGAAAGCAGCTAAACAGAAAAGAAGGTAGTAAAATACAGTCCATGGTTGTGTGTGAATGGGAATGTAACAAAAAAAAAATAGTTTAACAAAATAAATGTGCTAATGAGATAAACAAGTGAATTTATACCTCTAAAAACAATTATTAACAAGAGACAAAACAAAGGCAGGGAAAGCGGAAAAGGATCAAAACCCTCCTACACATGTGACACACACAAACACATACACACACTCTTGTAAACACTCAACACTCACACTTCTCTTGAACTGTTGTCGGCAAATAAAAAATTGCAGTTGGGTTTTAACCAAACCTCAAGGGACTGCAACAACCACACCCTATGAAAAATTAGTACAACACATGCACTGGGGTGTTTCGTATGGCTTTCTATACGCAGCCGTGCTTTGAGTACACCACATTTCAACATGATATAACCCCACCGCCACCCTGCCTTCACTGCCAGCCACGAACAGCTGTTACATGTTTTCACACACACAAGCTGTGCAGATAGAATAATGTTTTGGTACACATAAAAATATGCATGCACTCATGGAAGCGCCAAAGAACACTCGCATCCAGACATCCAGGTTCACCCCACCTTCGTCTAGGGTCTTGCCAATTTTAACATCGCTGTCTGTTCCCTGGAACTCGTTGAAGAAAGGGCGGACTTTGAATTCATACGTGACGCCCTTCCGAAGCTGCGTCACAATGGTGGTGTCCTCTCCAGGGGTCCGCACCTCAAACACAGCCCACTCACTCCTCTGTTGCCCCTCTGGCGAGGGCCTGTACATCACCTTGTAGCCCTGGATGTACTGCGATTGCTGCTCCACCTAGTGAATGGAACAGACGTGGAAAGAACGAAGGACTCAGTGCGAGTTAATTGTGCATTTTACAATTCACGGTTAAAAAATATGCAAAATAAGTTATTGTGTGAATGTCACATAGGCATTCACACTATAGTGATTCTGTTTATCGTGATTCCGTACGTTTTTCGGATTCTAACTACTCACACAATTTTTCTGCTATTTCAACAATTCATATATCAAAATGTTCAGCTCGTTTAGGAAAGCATGCTATGACTTTTGGTATTGGTGCAACTTTAGCTTTTTGAAATATTTAGCCATTTCTGCCATTTTTATCCCATTGAAAATGAATGGAGCTTATTTTACATCCTTCATATCTTTAGATCTCTTTACAATATTTTACTACTCCTTTCACATTTTGGACCAGGTCAGCTTCCTTCAGCTTCCTTGTACATTGATAAAATATATTTCAGCTACTTTTAGCTAATTTCAGCTGTTTCTTCAACTGCTTTGTGCTCTTTTCAGCTTTATCCAGCTTACTTAAACATTTTTGTACTTCTACTGACTTATTTCTGCTAATTTAAGATCATTATGCTTCTTTCAGCAAATTTTTTGAAGATTCCGATATTTCTGCTATTTCAGCTACTATTTAGCTGTTTTATGCTCATTTCAGCTTTTTCAGCTATTTGCAAATTGTTTAAATCAATCCAACTTTTTTCAGCCTAATTCATTAAAACCATGCTCTACCCACTTCCTTCTGGTAATTTAATATTATTTCTGCTTGTTTTAGCTATTGTTCAGCTGTTTTTGGCCAATTTCAGCTTTTTTCAGATAATTTCAACTTTATTTTGCTTATTTCTGCTTATTTCAGATTTTGGGAAATTTCAGATTGTTTCAGACATTTCAGATTATGCTGCTTTGTTCTTATTTCTACTAGTTTCTGCTTCTTCTGCTATATTAGCTACTATTAAGCTGTTTTTATGCTAATTTAGGCTTGTTTCAACCAATTCCACATTACTCGTCATTTCAACTTTTTCCAGCCTAATTCTGCAAAACTGTACTGTCTCTACTAATTTCTAAGACATTTAAGCTTCTTTCTGCTATTTCAGATCATATTCAGCTGTTTTTGCTATCTTAAGCTTTTTTCAGATAATTTCCACGTTTTTGCTTCTTTCAGATTGTTTCAGATTATTCACAATTATGCTCTTTCTGATTCCTTCTGCTAATTTAAGTTTTGTTATGCTATTTTAGATAATATTCAGCTGTTTTTTGCTAATTCTTGAACAAATGGCATTCACACATGCATTTTCCCAGGAAATGCAATTTCTCTATAGTTTACTGTAGCATCCCAAGGCAAATAAAGATTGGGTGTCTGATACACCCGCCATTGGATGGAATGAGGTGCTAATTCATCACATCACCCCATCTGTTTATCCATCCACATTTACATCTTTCCCTTTGACTCTGAGTGTATGCGCCATTTGGAACAGCAGTGATTTGTGCAAACCACACTATGAGGTCATTGGCCAAAGGTTCCTCCAAGTCTGGAGCTGGTTAAATAGGGCCCATACTCCCAGAACAGTCTGTCTCATCCTGTCCTGCTCTCTAATGACTGCTGAAGTCAGGATATAGAGGAATCAGGGAATCGTGGATCTTTACAGAGAGTACAACATTTTGGCATTACAATAAGTTAAACTGCATTTGATCTAGCAACAAGAAATGTGGAAGAGATGAGGAATTAATATTGTTTTATTGGTGAGTTTAATCAATGAATAATTAATGTTGCGGTGCGACGCAGCATTTTTTTTGTAAGAATATAACTGCTAACCAATTCTTTAATATCCCTACAAATCTCTTCGGAAGGCAAGCAGCACAGGCTTGTAAAGATTTTAGTGATTTCTTTATACTTTCGCCATAAAATTTGCTGCCAGGTCAGGCGGTCTTCATTAGCTAGAGAACTGCAACCATTAACCACAAAACAAAGGACAATGTCAAACCAAGAAACTCCACAGTGGAAATAAATTTAACGCCATAAAATGGGAAAGCGGTGCCACTTTACTAAAATGTCAGTTCCCGCTCGTGTCGTGTTTTTCTGGAACATTCCAGTAAGACACAGTAACTGGGAAGTAATGTTTTAAATCAGTTTTGACATGTCAGTATCCTTTCCACATTTCCTCATCCCACATTTGTCACTCACTGGGGCACTTCATAATACCTGGGAATGTAGGGGGTGGCCTTTTAACAAAAGGGAGCACCAAAACTGTTTTACCCTTCAGTGATTCATCCTACAGACAACTACTGGTACTATGGGAGCTGCAGAAAATTGATATTTAGTATCCTAACGTGTACGTTATTCAAAACAATTATAGGAGAGAATTAGTAACTCCTGTTTAGTTTGCAGCATAGAAATAACCACTGTGAGCTCCCATCTGTATACTTCACCACCTCGGTTTAACATCTGTAAGCCATTTCCACCTAAGAGCATGAGCAGGACCTTTTTTTCCCCCATCTCAGTTGTATTGTTTTAAAAGTCATCAAATGTTTTCAATCTGTGAGGGCCCAGACTCCCATTCCATGTTGTATTGTAGTAAATGGCAGCCTGAAGTAGGTCAGGCTCTGAAGTCTACCTCTAAAACTACATTCACACTGCAGGTCTTAATGTTCAGTTCCAACTTTTTTGCTCAGATCCATTTGTTTAAGTTGTCGTTCACATTATCAGTAATAATAAATGCGACCTCTATTATACTTGCACATATGTCAAACTCAAGAGCCGCAGGCCAAATCTGGTCCCCCAAGATGATAATTTAAATGTAAAATATTGTATGTATTTAAATTTTTCTTGGAAAAAAACCCCTGATAAATACATAATTTAGTATAGACGTCTCTTGCCAGCTAGCTAAATTTGAAGCCAGAAAGAAGGTTGCATCATTCTGCCATTGTTGATTCTGGTGCGGAAAGAGTAACAGAGTGTCAAGTGAGACAGATTTAGTCTTGTTCATGAACTTCCAACCAAGAGAAGATATCAGGTATCTGACTCGAGTTCATGTATCAGCTGAAAGTGGCCCGTGCCTTGGACCCATTTTTAAAAATTTGTCTCCTTTTGGTAACTGAGTTGGACACACCTAGAGTGAAACGTTTTCAGTTCTGAGGTGACCCGCATGTCAGGAGCCAAGATGGTGTAGTGGCAGGGCTTTTGACTTGGGACCCGAAGGACGCGGGTTCGCGTCCCGGCCACTACACACTTGGGGTGTCTATGAGTGCACATCTAATTCTCCAGCTCCCCGGGCGCTTTCTATGGCTGCTCACTGCACCACCTGGTAGGTGGTTGGGTTAAATGCAGAGACAAATTTCGTCTGTGTATGGGAAACATACACAGATGACAGGAAAAGACATTATTATTATTATGTGCAGAAGAAAACATGGCGTCACACGCATGCTGTGTTTAAGGAAGTAAATATGGATGCTACATATGTTAGCATGTGTGATTCGGAAGTTGTGCAATCAGAAACAAATAAATTATCTGAAATGCATGTTTACATTTCATCTTGCATCAGCATTGTATTTTTGGAGAGGGAACAAAGTACTTAATGCAAACGCAAACTTATGTATCAATCCCGTCATGTTAGCATCAATTCGGTCTGGCATCGTGAGAGCAACTGAGAAGACTGTCGGCACCTCCTTCCCCTCACTACAGGACTTACGCAGCAACCGCCTCACTTGGAAAGCCCTCTGCATGGCAGGTGATCCCACACACCCACTACACAGCTGCTTCAGACTGTTGCCATCAGGGAGGAGACTGAGGAGTCTCCAGGCTCGAACCAGCAGACTAAATGACAGCTCTGTTCATCAGGCAGTCAGGATGCTAAACTCTCTGCCTGCTCTGCCCTCCCTCCCACTTGTACTGCCTTAACACAAAAAACTTTCACACATTACCACACAACACAAAGATTTTAACACTGGACTCTGTGTCATCAAAACGGGTTATTCACTCAACTCACGGTCATGTGCTCATTCAGTTTGCACTACTTCTTATATTTGCACTAATGTTTGTATTACATTACTGCCTATAGTCATACTACTGTTTACATTCACTGTTTACATTTATTACTACTGTTTACATTCATTACTACTGTTTACATTTATTACTACTGTTTACATTTACACTACTTTTTATATCTACACTACTGCTGATATATATATATTATTTTTTACTAGCCTTATTGCATATGCCACTTTACCTCTATACCAATATCAACTACCTCATACATATACTGTGTACATAAACTTCATATGCTGCTTTGTCACTCTATTACAAATGTCAATGCCAGAACTTTCATTTTATTTTATAGATATACTTTTTACACTTTTATACTACTATGCAAAAAACTCAGGACAGTATTACACTTTTGTTATTTCATTTTATGCTTATGTTTATTAAATGTTTAGTGTTTTAGTGTTGGTGTAACTTTTCATACTTTCATACTACTACTATGCAAAAACTACTATGCAAAAACTCAGGACAGTATTACACTTTTGTTATTTCATTTTATGCTTACCGGTATGTTTATTAAATGTTTCAGTGTTTTAATTTTTAATGGTTACTGTTGCACCGAGGGACTGAGATAAATGCAATTTCAATCCTGTGTATCAGTGTTGTTTTTGACAGCCATTTTGATATCAGTTTTAGTCATAGTCTTTTAGACTAAAATACTTCTTAGTTTTAGTCTGTTTTAGTCATTTCTATATTTAATGGTTTTAGTTCAGTTTAAATCGACAAAAACTTAAAAAATTTAAGTCTAGTTTTAGTCTTTAAAAAAAAAAAGAAAACATATTAGTCAGCTAAAAAAAGTTAATTTTGGGTTTAGTTCCTCTTTAAAGTATGTTGAACAAACAGGCAACACATAGGCAACATACAAAATGAAGGTAAAAAACAGAATATAGACATAAAAACGTCGCAGATAATAAATATAACGACCAACCTGTGTTGGTAAATGGCTGTTTGAACCATCTTTCTATACATACATTGTTCAAAGATTAGAGGAAATTTGACTTCCATCTAATTTCTGTGCAAAACGTTAGGTCTGAAATTGTTAAGTGTTTTTGAAATGTTATAAATAAACACTATAGATAACCAATTAAAACATAACACACTGCTGCCTGCATCGCTTCACACGTCCTCCACAGAACGACAGAAATATCTGCACTTAGTGAAAAAAGAGAGCCCCCCATTTAAATGAGATTGGGTCACGTCAAAGAGGATTACATCTGTGGGTGGATCAGGCCTCAGTGGACAGCATTTGCCACAATATTATTTTCACTTTTGCAGGCATGACAGCCGATAAAAAAAGTTCAAGTCCACAATATTTGGGTTGTCAAGGCCAAAAAGAAAATGACACTGGGTAAAAAAAATAATGAATAAATGAAAAAGAAGGAAATTGTATCTGTATTATAGTTCAGAAAGTCTATTTTTTTTATTTTTTGCTCGTTATTCTATTGCACAATTCATAATCCAAATCAAAATAATAATAAATGGAGCACTGAGTTTGTCACTGAAGATTATAGAATTTATCTGACAATACTTTATGCAGTTATTATAAATCAAGTCAGCTGTTTTGTCGACCAGTCATCATCTCGAAGGGAGAGGTAGTTTTTATTTTAATCACGATGGTTACTGAACAACACGATAAAAATCCACTTTTTGGATGAGTTTTGTACCTGGATGTGACAAACGCTGAAATAACTTCATTTATTTACTCTCTGAAGAAAAAGAACGGCTTTTTCTCCGGTGAGTGTGCTTGTGAGTCACGGCTGAGTTCTTAACTCAAGTAGTCATGGGAGTTGTAGTTCTTTCCCTCTGACCTATCACAGTGTGTCTCTACAGCCCCGACAACCAATCACAATACATAAACAAACGCCACGGCCATTTTGAACAGAAAGTAGCTATCAGTTAGCAAAAGTTTCCGGACTTTTCAACACATAAAAACGCTTATAAACAGAGCAGTAAAATTCTGAAATATAGCAAATCACATTCTACAGTTACACTAAGATCAACGCTCAGCAACACAGCGATTCAACTGTCGAAAACAACGACGGACTCTCTCGGAACCGTCTCGAACCGTTCGGTCCACAGCAGATCCTGGACACACCAAACCACTGAGCAGAAAAAGTTTCTGACAGCATATGCTTGTTTACCCGCTTCAAATGCAATAACTACACAAGAGCACTTCCTCGCAGTTGTTATAAATGAGCTTATTAGGCAAAAAGTTGACGCGGAGGTCAAACGTGAATGCGCTATTCTGTGACAAGTCAGCACAGCAGCAGTGAGTCCAAACAAACAGAACCAGAACCTGACCCACACACACAGCAGCGACAATTCTATGACCCAAACAGCTTCAAACAAGGACAGGATTTATATAAAAAAAATACATACATTCGGTTCTTCTCTTCTCTCACAATTGGGTTAAATACAAAATAAGTCCATAAATCTTTTCTGGGCTGGCGGCCGGCCGGCCACCGACCGAGCCCCTTCGTTCGTGCAACATGCTGCTGCAGGATCTTCCATGGTCCAGTTTGAAAAGGAAGTCACAGGTGAGCGGCGCGCAGCGCGTGGCCATGCTGCATCAAGACCGCGGTGGTGGGCGTGACCAAACAGCTGACTTTCCGACACAGAATATAATTATGGGCACTTGGGCAGAAATATAAATTATTGATTGAACGAAACATTTTCGTTCAGTCTCGTCTCGTCTAACGAAAACTCACACACTTTTCGTCACGCTTTAATCATTAAAGAGCAATGATTATTTAGTTACCGTTTCATTATTGTCATGAAAAAAGGGGGCGTTAACGAAAAATTTACGTCAGCGTTACGTCAACGAAAACAACACTGCTGTGTATGTCCTGTACATATTGCAGTTTTGACAATAAAGTTGACTTTGACTTTGACAATAACATTAGCATGTTGCCGTAAATTCTCAGTCATCCAGGACATGGTAAATTAAAATAACAAAGATGAAGCAATTGAACTTTTGTTCTGTAGCTAAAGATGTGTTTTCCAAGATTTAAACTGCACAAGGTTGGTATCATTATTATTAATACTTGTATCAATTTGTTTATCCCTACCTCACTGATGTAAGAGTCAGGTGAAATGTGACATGATGACTCGGCACTGCAGCTGTTTGGAAAATATCAAATATGCATCTGATTCAATGCCACATATGAAAAAGACCTGGGTCAGATTGGAAACAATCAGATTTGTCACATTCAGGCTGTCATGGAAAATTCCAATATGGGTTGCATAGGGAAAAAAAATAAAAAAAAATAAATCAGATTTGGGCCACTTTTGCTTTCAGTGTGAACGTAGATTAGGTGTGGTTCAGTTGTTGTGGAAAAAGTTGTGGATTCTGTTTGTGTTTGCTTTTGGCAAAACAAAAACGTCTGGTATATTTTAAATGGACACTTGGAACGCTGTCAAAACGTTTTTTTTTATTGTGTCCAACCTTTTCAGGTTGTTGGATTATTAACATATTTGAATATTTTAGTGGCTTGACAGACTGACAATAAGCATTTTTCTTTAGAGGTGCTCTGACAAAATCCCAAGTTCATCCATACACCAAATGCTTAATGAAAACCAGCTAATACTGAGGCATTCCAGGGGCAAACAAACATCATACTCACTGTCCACTGCACCCTGACAGATGAGGATGAAAGAATAGTGGGGTTATGCAGATGGATGACCACATCTCCCAGTTCTCGTTGGACCTGCCGGTGGTCCACACCTTGACTGGTGGGAGGGATATCTGTATAAAACGACACAAAGACGAAAAAAGTGAAGATGCTTCTACTAAATAATGCATACGCATGAGTAAAAAGGCAGTTCTCACCTTGTGTCTTCACAGCATCAGAGACAGGACTGGGATCACTAAGCCCATAGGCATTGGCTGCACGCACTAAGAAGAGGTAGACTGCACTGGGCTTGAGGCCCTTCAGTACAAATGACTCAGTTTTCACATGCTCTGCCAAGGTCTGCCAGCTGCTTCCTGATGCATGACTGCAAACAACCCAACACAAATAAATTAATTGAAACAAGATTTGAATAAGACCAATAACTTGTCTATTAGCTGATTTGATTTACCTAAAGGCCTCAATGATATATGAGGTGGGAGTGGCTCCAGAATTAAGGTTGGGTTTCCAGGATAGCGTGATGGAGGTGCGGGTTACGTCTGTAACCTCAGGTTTCAAAGGAGCGCTGGGGATTAGGTTCGGGTCAGTGGGCCTGTTGGGTTGGACTGGGGCTCCAAATTCTATGTGCAAAAAACGGAAACAGAAAAACTCTTGAGAAATATCTGTATCTCTCAAGTTACCAGATATTTTATTGGTTCAAATAAATACTATTAAAACAAACTGTCATGTAAAACAAATAAAACTGCTTTTTTTAAACAAAACTCTGACTACTGAGTCTAAAAAAGCTAAGTCTGATCCTCTGGACATTCAAAAAATAAAACAAAACAAAGCAAAAAAAATGTAGAAACGTTTCGTCTTTGACTACTGAGCTTTACATTAAACTAGTTTTACCTTGGACTTCTAAAAAGGCTTTCCATGTGGCCTCTCCACTGGGAGTAGAGGCGATGCAGGTGTAGATGCCTCTATCTCCAAGCTGAAGGAGGAGGAGGTTGGGAAGAAATTTGATTAAAAATAAATTATTGAAATGTGTCCAACTGTTTCCCTCCAGTAACCTCTAAATCTCTTCCCCCAACTATCACGTATTTAAAGAGAGTCTGTCACCGGCAGCTGTCACTGCCTTGTATTCTACTACGGTACCTCTGTTCTAGCAAATCCAGGGGAAAGCAGCTGGAAGGGCCAAATGGCAAATCGGTTCTAGTTAAATGGGAAAATAAATGTTCACAACATAATGCACTAATTAAATATATTTTCTTTCTCTTCTATCTCTTTGGATCTGGAAAAAGTAAAAGCAACTATTCTACATAACACATTTTTTTTATTATCAGTCATTAAATGGCCATTATCAGTTAAGAAAAGCCATTATCATTATTAGCCATTATCAGTTGTTATCATACCCATAGGTTGCGTTCACTGTTTATCCTGTACCTCCTAGTAGGTTTAAAGGTACATTTGTTTTGCTGATAATATGCAGCTTCGCCCACTATCGCTGATAATATGCAGCTTTGTGCATGTGTGAAAGCAGAAGCTTTTTGTTATTAGCTTTATTTAAAACCTTTATTTACAATTTACCTACTACTTTTAAGCTGGATAGGAAGGATTTACTTCAAATAAATTCCAGATTTAACAGTCATAAGGCTTTAATTTGGTATTTAAAAAGACTCACTCGAGAGGATATGAGTTTTTTTTACATGAGCAATATTCTAATCAATTCATATTCAGTACAGCAATGTGTAAAGTACAATTATGTTCAGATATAACCATAACCCTAACCTTACAAATCTGTGATTCATTCAACCTTTATTTATACAGGCTAGCCTCATTGAGTCACGGGGACTCATTTACAAGAGGGACCTGTCTCACTCACACCAAACAACCATCCACTCTCACACCTAGGGTCAATTTAGAGTCACCAATCAGCCTAACAAGCATGTTTTTTGGTCTGTGGGAGGAAACCGGAGTACCCGGAGGAAACCCACGCATGCACGGGGAGAACATGCAAACTCCACCCAGAAAGGCCCCGGAACCAGGATTTGAACCGGCAACCTTCTCGCTGAGAGGCAGCAGCTCTACCAGTTGTGCCACCGTGCTGCCCATAACCTACTGAGGTACAGGAGGAACAGTCTGAAGGAAACCTATGGGGACGATAACAACTGATAACGTCAATTTAATCTGTGATAACATTTGAAGCGGTGAAATCATGACTATTTGAAAAATTATAAAGGTATATGGCTGTATTTCGGTTGTTTGCATTGTTGTTTTTCTTTCGGCTGCTCTTTACTTCTGGGGTCACCACAGTAAGAAAACTCCCAAAAAAAGATTTTACACCTGATGCCCTTTCTGATGCAACCTGGACTTGAACCCATCATAGTTCCAGTATTACAAGACAAGGATATTGGCCACCGAGCTACTATGACTATATATATATATATATATATATATATGTATATATATATATATATATATATATATATATATATATATATATATATATATATATATATATATATATATATACAGGTAGTCCCCGACTTACGAGCGAGTTCCGTTCCTGCGAGTTGCTCGTAACACGAAAATTCGTAAGTTGGAACACGAAGCACGTGTTCTCGTAAGTCCGGATTTTCGCTCGTAAGTTGGAACATTTATGCTAGCGCTACTACGAACACTCGTTTTTCATCAAAAACGTTCATATTAGTTCATAAACATGGTCGGAAACGTGTTTCCAAACGGTTAGCTAACACACTTTCATCTAAAAACACAAAAAAGTGCTGTATTTTTTACAAATTTACTTCTCTTTCGCCAGCTCGTAAGTCCGGACGCTCGTAGGTCAGAGCGCTCGTAAGTCGGGGACTACCTGTATATATATATATATATATATATATATATATATATATATATATATATATACTATATACATATATATACATACATATATATACATACATATATATACATACATATATA
>JBBPBX010044339.1:7754-27503 GCA_038048925.1 Garcialebias charrua | reverse complement strand
GTGTCACCGCTGCAGAGGAGCAAGAGGAGGGTGACGGGATGAAGAGAAGAGGCAGAGAGGACACACAGCTGCAAACAATCAGCAGAGTACTCGCCAAACTATAGCCTGTTATATAATGTTCTTTGGCTGGCAGACAGACAGACAGGCCGACAGACAGACAGGCAGGCAGACAGACAGGCAGAATCCACCTTAAAAGATTTCAGAGAAATCTCGCCTGCTGTTCTATTACATCACAAGAACTGCATCATGCATTTGTCTGTGGCAATTTAAAGAGTTTAACATTCACTAAAGATCCCTGTGACGTTATCCTCATTAACGTGTCTCAAACAAGCTGGGATCTGGGTCTATAACAACACATTTATGACACGACTTGGTTTGATGCCAGCATAGAGACCGACAACAAACCAACAACGCCAGAGCATGTTAGAGATGAATTATCAAAAAAAACATTACAGCCGCACTAACCTTTGGTAGTTTTAAACTTTAACAGTTTCTGTACAAAACATGCAAAACTTCTCAGACATTCTCTCTAGACACAAGCAGTAAAAGTGTTTGTTGGGCAGTTAAGTGAAAAACATTAGCTCTGAGAGATATGAGGAAATTATTGTGTAGGGATCAAGGTATTGTACATAAAAACACCTGTTTTATACTGAATGAATACTGAATGAATGTCCAGAGGACCAGACTTAGCTTTTTTAGATTTTTCTACCTGGATTATTGAGCATGCATCAGAGTACCTGTTTTATACATTTGAATGAAGCCACAAGCCTAGTTATCACATAAACACCCACTAGATATACATTTGTGCTTTGAATTTTAAGTTCAAGTGAAACAAAGTTTGTTTTGTCTTCATTTTGTCTTTAAAGCATGGATTTAAACATGGCTCATAGGAAGGTGACTGAAAGTTTGGTGGCTAAAAGCTAACTTCAAGACTAGGAAACGAGGCGTTATGAGACAAAAGAATGGTATAAAACAAGTGGAAATGAGAGCTTTGCAGCTAGCCTGGAATATTTCTCATCATTCATGCTCCCATTCATTAAAAACTGTCAAAGTTTTTGCTGGTGCTTTTTAATTTATTGGCTTGAACAGAATTTAAAATAAAAAAAACTACACCATGAGCAAAGGTCATCTACAACTAGACAGATTTTACTGAGCAACACCAGGAACTAACAAAGAACCACATCTTCATGAACTGGAAATATGTGACTTCAGTTTAAACCTTAAACACTCAAAGTGCAGCTCATCGAAGGCAGACAAAGACGTAAAAACACATGCATGCTTCACACAATGTCTCAGAGTTCCCCACAGACATCGTGACAGTGCTGTTGAGGCTTTACCATCTTAGATAAACTCCAACATGTCAGCTTACAAGTAGGCATTTGCATCAAAACTTCACTTACAGTTTCATACAACGCTGCGTGATGTTAGGGAATGATACAGTTGTGAGATCGTTCAATTTTTGGAATATGAGCAGCAACATTTTGCCAACTGTCATCTACCATATTTTCTGGCCTATAAGTCGGATCTTTTTGCACAATTTGCATACCCTGCAACTTATACACTGATGCAACTTATTTATGGATTGTTTTCTCCATGTTTAGAACCCAATTTTTGGCTGAGATGACCATTTTCGTTCATTCCGACATTGAACATACTGAAAAAATACCATTTTCAGCTGCTAGATGACCCTCGAGTTGTATGGCATGCCGTTGTTTCATGTAATAGGTAAAAGTGGCTATCAATGACACAATCGGCTTGCCATAGGAAGTCACCTTCGTCTAGCTCGCCTGGAGCAACCGTGAAATCAGCTTCATTTTGCTGAGCCACCCCGGCGAAATGAAGCCAATTTGACCATTGAAGTGCATTAATTAAGTACAAGTTCAACTGAGACACACCTTTACTATAATGTCAAGCAAATTTTTAGGTGGTTATCTTGATAAATTTTGAAGAAATGCACAGCGACTTGTCCCTCTGCACGCTCCTGCGAATCAGCTTTAGAAATGCAACTGATTTGACCGTCAAAGTGCATTTATCAAGTACAGTAAAAGACTGAGACACACCTTTGCTTTAATTTCGAGCAAACAAATAATTAAGTGTTAATCTAGTTAAATTCTTGTTAAAGTCCTCTTGTACATGCTCCTGCAGCCGCCATTTGGCAGCCAATTCATTTTTGGCACAACACCGGTTGTGCCAAACAACCCACATTTCTGGGTTGTCAGCGCTGACGCACAACAAACGCGACACATCAGCGGTGACGCATAATAGGTACGACTTACACGGCAAAGCGACTTGTGTTTTTTCCCCAAAATATTAGACATTTTTGGACAGATTCGAAATAGACATCATGCACACCACAGCAAGCAGCAGAGACTGAAAGATCCTTACATGAACGTCACTGACATGAGGCCTCTGTCGATGATTGAAGACGAAGGCTTCACTGCCATGATACCCACTTTTAACCCAGGTTACAATGATCCACACTTGTAATGGTAAATGGACTGTACTGTACTTATATAGCACCTTTCTATCTAATTGATACTCAAAGTGCTTTACACTTTTTATAGTAGTGTAAAGCATTACATGTCCTCATTTACCCATTCATACAGCACTCTAGCTTACAAAGCTAATTGAACAAATCATTCTTAAGAGACTAATCAGAGATTTAGCTCACATTCATACACCAATAGGGCACAAACATGGGGTTCAGTGTCTTGCCCATGGACACTTAGGCATGTGACTGCTGGTGGATTCCAACCCCCAACTCTTGCATTGGAGGACGACTGCTCTAACAACTCAGCCACAGCTGTCCCATCCAGGTTAATCCAGGTTAAAACAATCCACACCTTTAATCCAGGTTACACTTGGGATCCGAAGGACCCAGGTTCGAACCCCGGCCACGGCACACCTTGGGGTGTCTATGAGTGCACATCTATTTTCCCCAGCTCCCCGGGCGCTGACTACGGCTGCTCACTGCACCACCTGGTGGTGGTTGGGTTAAATGCAGAGACCAATTTCATCTGTCAAGTATGGGAACATACACAGATGAGAAAAATGTGACATTTATTTTTATTTAATTTAATACTCCAGTGCAACTTATAGGCCGGAAATATGGGTGGGGAATTTATTGTCAGTGGAGTTCCATCTGACTTCCAAATATCATATTGGCTCGTATGCTTCCAATTTATTGCAATCTTTAGCAACGTTGCGCACGTAGGTATTATATATGTGGAGACGACACAATCGGTATCGCTGCCCTACCAAGAACCGATTGAACCTCAACAGATGAGATCCTGCAAGCAGGGGCGGCCGGCCAATAGGGGGCGCTAGGGCGCCGTCCCACTGGAACTTCTGGACCATTTTACATTGAAGACTTAAAAAAAAAAAAAAAAAAAAGAAATAATAAAATAAAAATATTTCGAAATATATGCATATATGTTTTTAGTTGTGTAGGATAAATATTTTATGAGTAATGATGAGTTATATTGTTCGTTTCAAAAAACGTTTTCTGATTGGCGACGTATTTCCTGTTTTGGAGGCGCCTGAATCTTTTCCATAGACTCTTGTTATAAGTACAATACAATACAACTTTATTTATAAAGCACTTTAAAACAACACCGTTGGCCAAAGTGTTGTACACCAACACAGACAAGCATACAACTATAAACTCAACAAATACCATAAAAGTGATGAATTACTGTACCAGATCAAACAGCGAACAGTAAAAACTATAAAACAAAAACTTAAAAACCATAAAACCAACATTTCAAGCTGTGTTAAACGCCAAAGAGAAAAAATGTGTCTTCAGAGCAGATTTGAAAACAGGAAGTGAGTCAGTTTGTCTGACGTGCAAAGGCAGCTCGTTCCACAGTTTAGGGGCAGCGACTGAGAACGCTCGGTCACCTCTCATCCTCTTGTTGGACTTTGGGACGACCAACAGCAGCTGATCTGCTGAGAGCGTGAGGGAATGTACGGCTGGAGAAGGTCGGACAGATACTGTGGGGCGAGACCATGAAGACATTTGAATACAAACAAAATAACCTTAAAATTAATCCGGAAACCAACTGGGAGCCAGTGTAGTGATTTTAAGACAGGGGTGATGTTCTCTCGTTTTCTGGTACCAGTTAAAAGGCGAGCAGCAGAATTCTGAACCAGTTGAAGTCGGGTCAGTAATGACTGGCTCAGACCAACGTAAAGTGAATTGCAATAGTCCAGACGAGTTGTAATGAATGCATGAATGAACGAGTAATGTATGCATGAATGAACGAGTTGTAAGTGGCGCATGCGCAGTTATTCCACGACGTTACAAAACTATGGGTAGATGCTGGGCGCATTTTTCTACGTCCTGGACATGTCCAACGTGAGCTCTACCTACAGATTGCGTGTTTCCGGCCGTTTATTTTTTTTGTCTGGAAAATTAGCCGTGCGGTCAGTGACTCAAGCAGGCTTGCTCAGGTAAGTTTTAAATAATTGAAAGCCCTTTCTCTAATGTCTATTTGCATTTCTGACTGATATGACTCTCAAATTAGATGGCTGTTTGTGAAAGCTGACTGTTTATTCTAAAAGTGGCAACTGGTGATTTTGTTTTTGGAGCTAACATGCTAATGCTAGCCTTTATCTAATTCTTATATTATTATATTACCATTCCTGACTGATATCCTCTCCACTTTTAGGTGCTCTGTTTGTGATAAAAGCCTTCAGCTGACTTTTTATTCTAAAAGAGCAACTGGTTAGTTTGTTATTGTCTTTGTTTGTTTGTGGAGTTAGGTTGCCAACGCAGGTTATTGTACAGTATTGGACTCTGATGGCTACATTTATTTTAATTTGCTTATAAAAAATGATCAAACATTAATAATTTTATGTACTAAATGTCACTTGTGGTGTTTTACTATTTCTTAACACTGTATTGATCTGGAGAATGAAAACAAAGCCTTTTGCAAGTAGAAATGCAGAAATGTTTTAATCTCACTTATTTTCCTTTCTATAATTTATATATAATTTATTTATTTATATATACAGTGTATATTTGTTTGTTCTTTGTTGTTTTAGTGAGTCAAATTGGCTCTTCTCATCCTGAGCATTTAATTGTTCTGTTGACATTGTATTAATCTGCATTTGATTAAAAAAACTGTTTGAACTAGGGATTTTTTTTTTTCATTTTGGAGAAATAGCCCCCCTAGTGGACATTTCACAGGCTGCCACTGCCTGCAAGCGAGGAAAATGTTGGTTGCTTTAACTTTTTTTGTTTGAAAGAAATATTTAATAACCTTAAAGTGATGAGTAAAAATAAAATAAAAAATTCACTCTAATTAGTGGTAGGGAGAACATCCTCCTGTTTAAGGTTTATCTACAGTCAAGCTGCCAAAATAACTAAAGTCATTCTGCTCTGTTGAACCTTCTGTTTTCCTGCTTCCTCATGCTCACACTTCCAGCATGGCCTCATCCTGCCTGCGTCCACCAATCAGGCGCAGACACTGCTTGAAGTAATCTTACAACCAGCCAATGTGAAGGCCGGACTGGGCGGGCAACAGGAGGAACAGGCACATGAATGGAAGAGACCGGCAACAGCATTCAGGGAGGATCGGAAAAGCAAAAGAGTCAAGTAAAGAGAGAAATACAGTTCTAAAAATGACGAAGGAACTAAACCTGTGACCACTGTGAGCTAACAGAAAAGAGATTGTGCATGTTTAACGAATCAAGGGTTACACAACAATGTTAAGTAACTTGAGCATCAGTCGAAACATTGCTGCCTTCAACACTTTTAAAAATTAACTATCTGTTTTTGGTAATCGTAACTACCGGTAACAACATCTCCTCTTCCTCCTTTAGTCGCCTCTCTGACTTCGATTCGTGTGCTTTTTGCTGCAAACTGGATACAGCACGAAGAGAAACGTACAAGCACTGATCACTAGTGAAGCTTCTTGTTCATTCACTTTTTAAAGATCAACATACAGTACTCCCCAGCATTAACACAACTCCTTTAATTGCCCTTCGCTCAATAGCTCGCCATTCATTCCCCTTGAAACAAGAGTTATGAGTTATATAGGAGTTAATAAGAGTTAATATAATATCCCCAAGTCTAGTAAAACAAGTTCAGTCACCTACCTGCAAATGAGTCAGATTCATCCAGAAGCAGCATGGTTATAAAGAAAAGAGGAGCTGGTCTCTGCCTGTCACTATAAAGCTGTCTTCTGTTTCAGCTTGGGAGGGGGGTGGACCCTTTGAAATAAAACAGGATGTTTACTATTCTCGTCTCCTTCTTACTTTTTACCCCGCTGGTCTTTAATCGAGCGTTTCAGTGAATAGCTGACTGTTCTGTCTGCTCCTCTGTACTTAATAACACTGCCTATATGAAGCAGGAGGCTTGGCAAATGACAGCTTACATAACCCTTCATGCTGGAGCTGGGGCCCTGCTGAGGGGGGTGCATGCACATCACAGTCTGAGTATTTTCCCCTTTAAAGAAGAAAGAAAAGCACGCCCACCCTAAATACAGAGCATGTGCGGAAGCAGGCACTGTGCAGAAACATTCGGCTTCAAGCACAAGGCTTCTCGTTTTCTGGTCAAAAAGATCAGATGACACAGATTGACATTCAAGTGCGCACATGAAACCGCCAAGGAGCAGACTAACTGAGAAACGTGCAGTTTTTACACACATGAAGTCACGTTCCTCCTTTTGAAATCAACAAATTTGGTCGCTGTGCTGAGTCCATCAGCTGCTGATCATGTTTAGTTACATGTATGTAGAATAATGAGGAGAATAGACAAATATGGCTGCAATAATCTGGGAGAAGGTCTCCATTAACACCATTACACGAAATTCACTGTAAGCTGGAAACAAATGTGCAAGTAGACAAATGTTGCCTTTTCACACTGAACACGCCAAGAAGTCCAACATTTAAAATGCCAAACCTGTATTAAGACGCCTCAAATCAAGACTTTCAATAAAAGGTAAATTAAATAAACGCCTGATAGGACTAAACAAACAAAAAAAAAGAAAATTTGAATGAAACTCATCATGAATACTTTTATCAGGCAATATTTGAACACAAAGAAAGTCCAGTTAACCATTTAAAGTGTAAACTCCACACTTTTAAATCTTAAAATATGCACAGTGTTTGTGATGGGGAGGTTCACCCCAAGGCTGTTCAACACTTACAAGCAGTAACTTGACCATCTCCATGAACTACAATTAGCCTATACAAGGGTTATCTAATCACATTTTTTGAGACGTAAGGGGACACCGTAGCAAAAAATAATAAAAAAAAATTCCCTTGGATTAATTTTTCAGCTGAAGGAATTAGCTGAAAATCCTACAAAAAAATTGAGGGAAGATTACATTTTAGTATAAGATAAAGACAAATACCTTCAGCGTTATGTAAGGTTTAAATGAAGGCAAGGGTTTTATATGGAGAAGATCAAGGGCAACTTCTGCAGCCATTTCATAATATGGATTATGAAACTTCTGGGCTGCTCTGCCACAGCAGACCAGTGCAAGATTTGGCACTGGACCACATATAGGTCAGTACAGAACCCCCACCCTTGAGTTCATTCTGGGATTAAATAGACGTGACAAAAACCTGAAATCAAAGGAAACTCATAAGCAACAACAAAACTGTCAATCAACCAGGAGTCAAGACATTTCAGCTACTCACCCATGTCATGTGGCTGAAAGTTTGTCTCCAAATCAGCTGAAAGATCCATGCCTCCTTCTGATAGTTTCACTTTTTAGAAACTTACTCCAGCTGGTGTGAGTTCCATCTTTATGACGCTAACACACTTCACCTACAGAAAACGAACACGGCAGAGCGTGTGTGTGTGTGTGTGCGTCTCCCAGCACATAGCTTTGTCTCGCAGTTGAACCGGCACTTCAGTGAGGACAGAGTGCCAATGGGACAATTACAAAACAATGAGTCACTGAAAACAGCCTCAGCTGGGAGGCTGTAGGAGTCCCCCCCAGTTCACCAGCTCTGCTGCTTTTCCTGTCCTCCTCCTCTCCCCTCCCCCTCCTGACCAACTGACACAGGAGGCAGTGTGATGTCACTAAGCCACGCCCTCTCCAGGGGAAAATTAGGTAACAGTGATAAAAAGGTTCAGTAAGGACAAGAGGGGCAGGAAGAAAGCAGAAGAAAAAAACGCTGATCAAACGATCAAGAAGCAGAGAAGTGTTCGTTTGCAGAAGCTTGAATATACAGTATGTGGTCTTTTAACTGAATTTCTTTTTTGCATGAAGCCATTCACATTTTCAAGTTTGTAGATTGAAGATTCTACCAACACAATGAAAAGGAACAAAAACAGAAAATAGCTGCAATAAAACCATTGCAAACTTTTAATTGTCTACAGTGTGTAAGAGGGGGGTGGATGGAGGAGAGCTATGATTATGCAAAATCAAGAAAAAGTCTAGAAGAACGGTGAAAAATACAAACGAACAATAGAAGCAGGGATGAATACAATCAGAAGTTAGTTTCTGGTCAAAACAGGTGTTGGATAATTTGCTTTTGGCTTCAGTGAGCAGGTCATCTTTTTTTGTTATAGCACTAGAAATAATACACCTTTTGTCAAATTCAGATTTGACAGGTGTCAATCAAGAATAAGCATAAATGCCATGGGAATGATGCCAGAGGTCAACTACCTTCTCACTGAGAGGTAGCAGCTCTAACAACTGTGCCACCGCAAACACATCAAACTGTCAAAAAACTCCAAACCTACAATGATGTGTTTTTTATTTATTTATTTATTGTTTAAAACAGGTCTCTCTTGAAAATTACTGTATCTTTCAATATATAAGTAGCAGTTTTTTGCCTAATTTGCATGTCCTGCAACTTATACGGCAAAGCGACGTATTTATGGATTTTCCCCCCCATATTTTTAGACCAATTTTTGGCTGAGATACGACCGTTTCCATTCATTCTGTCGGAAAAAAAATGGAACAGTACCATTTTCGGCCTCTAGGGGCGCTAAAGGGCCTACTAGGCTTTTGAGGCCTACCAGTGTACTTGTATGTGTACAGATATTTTAGAGCAAAAAAGTCCTGCTGGATGAACAGCGTGTGCGCGCACATCATGCTGCTATTTAAAGATAAAATTAAAGTGTTTAACTCCATTCCTGCCATCATCCTGGGAGGCTTGACCAAGCTTCAAAGCAGCTCTGCACCACCTTTGGGAGGAGTGATGGTGGACAGAGAGCAACAGCTTCACGGTTACAGGACGGATGTGCCACGCGGCGTTCAAGCAGGTCCTCGGATGGATGGATAAAGCGTGGAACTCAGCCACTAAAGAATCCATTGGCCGGGGTTCAGGAAGGCCAGGATAATTTCTGGACGTGGAGGAGGAAGAGGAGGCAGTGCTCTGAGCTGCATCAACTACCTGTACCTTCTCAGGAGTTATAATAATAATAATAATAATGAATTCAATTTATAACGCACTTTTCATTAATGAAAATCTCAAAGTGCTACAAGGTGCAACAGAATTAAATGTCAATAAAACAAGTAATAAAACAAGTAAAATCAATAACAGTATCAACTAAGATCAAAAGTAGAATCATGAGGAGGTAGAGTATGCTCGGTTGAAAAGAAAGGTCTTCAGGCCGCTCTTAAAGTCAACCAGACTGTGGGGCAGAACTCTTCACCAACAACACAGAGGATGAACAATTCAACGGGTTTGAATAAAAAAAAAAAAAAGGTGTTTCTGTCATCATTATGGAAGGGTGAGCGTGTAGTAAATTTAAAGCCGCTTTATTTCGTCTGCTTCATTTTGCCATGTTTTAACCGTCAAAATGCATTTATTAAGAAAAGTTCAGCTCAGACACATCTTTACTATAATGTCAGCAAAGAAATATATATTTTTAGGTGTTTATCTTGTTAAATTTTTTAAGAAATGCAGCGTTTCCACTCGCTGCGCGTGCAAGCTTCGCAGCACCGATGTAGCAAAACTATTTTTTTAAATTCAGCTGATTTGACCATTACGTGCATCTATTAAGGAAAAGTTTAGCTCAGACACATCTTTGCTATAATTTTCAGCAAACAAATAATTGTTTTTAAGTGTTAATCTTGTTAAAGTCCTTCCGTGCACGCTCCACACCGGCCCACATTTCCTGGTTGTCAGCAGTGACGCGTAACATACGCAACGCGTCAGCAGTGATGCATAATAGGTGCGACTTATATGACGGTGCAACATGTTTATGGCTTTTTACACTTTACTGGACATAATTGGACTGATGCGACTTATAAGGCGGTGCGACGTGTACGGCGGAAAATACGGTAGTCCCCGTGACTCATTGAGACTAACCTGAATGAAAGAGGTATTGTGCCAAAATTTAAATCCTACATCTAAGACAATAAAAATAAGATGGAGGTGAAAATGTTGCAGAAACAGGAGGGAAGTGAAGTATTCATCAAAGACAAGAGGAGCAGAAAGAAAAAGTGATAAAAAAAGGGGGAAACTGACAGATTCAGAACATCCCTGCTGAATGAAACCCAGGACCCTTTTAAAGCCACACTGGTGGTGGAGGATTATCATTCATAGCTCAGTCTACTCTCACATGGATAGGAGGTCAAGCCTAGGCTCACGTGACTACGCACACTAAACTACATCAAGCCTGGGGGAGGGTCAGTGGATTGAAAACTGTTGAGGAGGGGGAGGAGGCAGGAGGAAACAGTCTGCCTGGTAACAAAATTTCACACACACACGCATGCATTCACCTTTGCCACACTACCACAGTTTTACCATCAAGCCACGCCCCACGTGCGGAAGGAGGAGAGCTCACATTTCGTTGTATACATAACCTGGAATGACCAATAGACAGGGAATCCAAATGAACAGGACTACATGAAAATGGCATACATCTTGGATATTGGGATGAATAATGGATATTTCTTCCTGTTTGGGACTCTGAAGTAAAATATTTGTTCTTTTTCTAATCAATTAAAGTCAGAGGTCTAAATTACAAAAAAAAAATATCAAAAGCCCTTTTTGCACAAGTTATGCCGGGTTCCCACCAAACGCATCAAAACGCTCCCAACGCACCGTGTTTGCTGCTTGTCAACAGATGTCTGTTCACACCGAACGCGTCTGCAGATGCGCAGTGGGAGCAGCGTCTGGCTCCTTTTCCGGTCGGGTTTGTTTTGTTTTCAGCTGTACGTGAGCCTCGTTACTACTTGAGTGGATTTTCTACGAGCCGAACTGCAGCTCCGAAAGTCTTTGTTGAGATTTAAACTTTTTTTTAATGTTTGGGGTGATCGTACGCTCTAGCGGACGGCGGCAACTGTAAAAATGCCAAGTTTCTTACCGGAGGCTGGTTTCTTCATAGAGGCTCGTTGGGGTAAGTTTAAAAAGTCCAAAAAAAGTCCCATCTTTGTTGCGTCATCACATAGCAGAGTCTCTCCCGATTGGTTGTTACGACGCGTCGAGCAACCAAAGTTCAAATTAATGAACTTTGGCTGCTCGACGCCTCAGCTCCTTTGGACGCGTGCGTGCGCGGAAAAGACCTGCTGCGCCGTGCCGCGCTGCTCGGACTGCTCAAGACGCGCCGCGTTGCGCTTTGCAGCCGCTCCTCCACATAGACTTTGCATGTAAAGTGGCAGCATCGGCCGCCTGAAACGCGTTTGGTGGGAACCCGGCATTACTCACTGGCAAAATTACAGTCATCCAGCAAATTAGGAACTAACTGTACTTGCAAATATTAAAAATCCTAATGGTAAAAGTCTGGTTGACATTCTTTCTATTTAATAATGTACCGGTAATGATACACCTGGTCTCTGAACCTCTTAAGTGGTACAACTTTTCTTTGAAATCTTCATGAGAAGAGTGGACACTATTTTATTACATTAATACTGAATCAAAGACACAAACTAAATCACCAAGACTCTTTACTTTGTGCTAATTCAAATATAATCAAAGCATAACCTTGTGTTGTTTGTATGAGCAGTGTTGTTATTCTTCAGATTCAGATTCAGTTTATTATTGCCATTGTCAATGAACAGGATTCACAGACTAGGAATTTGCTTCGGCATAACGGTGCATAAAATATAGAAACATAAAACATAAACCATAAAACATCAATACAATATTCAGTGAACAAAACCTACTAAGAAACAGCACAATTAGAGTGATGCAATCAAAATACAGTGATACAGTGATTCCCAATCAAAATAGAAAATACAGCGACCAAGGCAAGTTATGAGGTAACATGGTTATGAGTGTTCAAAAGTCTGACAGCAGAGGGGAAGAAACTGTTTTTATGGCGGGAGGTTCTGGTCCCAATTGACCGAAGCCTCCTGCCTGAGGGGAGTGGTTCGAACAGACCGTATGCAGGGTGAGAAGGGTCAGCTGTGATCCGACCTGCTCGCCTCACAGTCCTGGAGACGTACAGGTCATGGAGAGATGGGAGACTACAGCCGATTACCTTCTCAGCAGAGCGCACAATGCGCTGCAGTCTGTGTCTGTCCCTGACAGTGGCCCCGGCGTACCACACTGTGATGGACGCGCTGAGGATGGACACGATGATGGCCGTGTAGAACTGCACCATCAGCTTGGCCGGCAGCTTGGCCTTCCTCAGCTGTCGCAGGAAGTACATCCTCTGCTGAGCCTTTTCAATATGTTGAATGGTCATTGTTATTGTTCAATATTGGTGGTAATCAAAACTCTGTCTAAGTCCAAGGATATGTCAAATTGAACTTTCAATATTTGTTTAGAAATGTGAGACAGTAATCAAGTTTAATCATTTAACTGGCGCCTGTATTCTGTTCCTTCTAAAACAATCTTCTGCTCCCTCTTCATAAACAATTATCTCTGTTCTGACCTAAAGTAACATCTTTATAAATAAAATGGTATGGTATGGTATGGTATCTTTGGCCTCGGCTAAACCACTCCTACTCTCGTCACATGAGCCAATGAACGGAGTGAATAACTCTGGTGTCAATCTCCATTCAAAAAGCCTGACTTCCTGGAAAAACAGCGATTAAAAATCTACTGTTGCAATAACTCTAAGCTCTACAAATGTTGTGTTTCTACAATAAGCAGGCCGCAGCTGTTGATTGGCCAGTGGTGGTACGTCACTGGATGACCCACCCAGTTTGTTTTTTCAAGTTTTCTAGTTTAGTATGGAAGCTCCAAATTAGTGCCATGGACCAATGACGAGATCCAGACCTTTCTGTCTTTTTTGGCAGATCAGAGGACTTACCGTGAGCTGGGTGGTGCTAAGAAGCTAAACAAATTTATCGAGATATATTTTGAAGATGATGTAAGGATGGCTCCATCCTGTGGCCATCCCTTGTCTGTACACCTTCTGTCTCCCGTGTCTATGTCCAGGTGTTATGAGTTGAGTTAATTACGGTTTGACTGTATTTAATTGAGCGTCTCTGTCATTGTCTTTGTTACGTCGTCGTTAGGGCTCCCATGTTTTGTCCCTGCCAAGTCTAGACTGCTCATGGTCTATGTAAGTGCCACGCAGCTCTTTGATTTCTTATTATTAAAGTTTGTATTTTTGTAATCTTTCTGAGTCTGAGTCCCTGCCTGCAACTATTGAATTCATACCTGTCTACAGAGTAAATCCTGACAGTTACGACGCAACCATTATTTAGAATCCAGCGGGCAGGGTTCTCCTTAGAAAATATAAGTTACTCACCTCTCGTGTCCAAGCGGATGGAGGAGACCATGTTTCGCTGAGGCGGTTTCTGGACCGTTCCCACACCAGCCCAAGAGGACTTCTGCCGGGGGGTAGAGATGTTGCCTTCTCCCCTCCGGGTTCTCGAAGAGGAAGGACGGGTTCAGCTCCGAGCAGACCGCTCAACGTCTTTTTCCTGTTCATCTCTCTTTCCAGCTCCGCTCATCGTTTCTGGGTGGACATCTGGAGAAGATGAGGACGAGTTATGTTTGGTTCCTGTTCCTCCGCCTCACCGCCGCCGTCGGAGCGGCAGAAAACATACCCGGAAACGCTCCACCACGTCCACATCACAATCTGCTGTCTCACCTCCAAGAATTCAGGTGGGGGCGAAACTCAGCACCACACCCCCACATAGAGCTTCATCTACACTGCACCCTTCTGAGACAATTTTCTTCTGCTGAGAATAATCCAGACAGCTCTAATATACTTCTCACATTAGCTGAAAAACTGTTATTGTCTGTTCCCGGTCTCATCAAGATTCCTGATTATCAGCAGCTTCTGTTTAAAATAAGGATTGTGAAAACACCCGCCACAGATACTGAATCTGTAACAGTAGTTAGTCCTGAAACTAAAGACTCTTCGGCTGCAGAAGCAGCACCCACAGACTTTACGTCTAGAGTCTCTCTAGCACCTGCAGGGTCCTGTTCAGAGGACGCCCATCATATGTCCTGTTCTATGGGGGACTTAAAGGAGAAATGTAATCAAATCTGAAAAAATCGATATAACAAGAATTTCATATAGTAAACAACACACATAAACATACTTAGTATGCTTTTTTCAAGTCAGTAGCTTAAAGAAATAGTTTTTACATTTTTCCTGCTACATGCCGAAGTACAGTGATTTCTGTAGTAATTTTCTGGACGCACTTTTATGACACAATTAAGACCTTTTTGCTATCTTACAATAACACTGAAGCTATAAACCCATCATTACTGTCCTCTTGTCTGTCATTTAAAATGGAAGCAGAAGACTTTTTTGAATCTGAAGGATATCACTTTAGTTTGTCAAAAACAGTTTGGTGATTTAGTGCATTAATGGGCATTTCTATCCTGGAAATACGAATAGCCGTGCGTTAGCCGCCGCATGCTAACGTTAGCATGCTAGCGCCGTATGCTAACGTTAGCATGCTAGCGCCGTATGCTAACGTTAGCATGCTAGCGCCGTATGCTAACGTGGAAGTGGGGGTGTTGAAAATGTCCTGAAACAGTTACCAATGTCTTGTTAAGCTCTGTCTTCCCCAGAACATAGTAGGATCTAAAATGATTTTTAAAGATGAAGGAGCAAGTTGAAACATGCTGTCTCCCTCCTTGCTAGCAGGCTCCATTGGGAGCTGCCTGGCTAACTAACTACGGTGGCCCTACACGGCCAAAATTCTACAGCGGCCGAATGCACAGGAGCGGTAAAAATACAATATAAAATTTAAAAAAAGTTTTAAAATCGATTTTGGGGCTTTTAGAATAGATTCTGAATCGCCAGGACTAAGAATCTTGATTCTTTAAAAAATAGATTTTTTTTGCTGCATCCATAATTGCTACACACTGAAACCTTTTTGTCCACAACTAGATACACACACTAATATTACTGTATGAGGGACGACTCGTTGCACTGCCTACGTCATATTCAGGGGACGGAGAGCAGGCAGGGGGAGGGGGGTCAAAAACACCAGATGAGAATTTTTTCACTTTGCAAAGTCTAAATTTGAGTTAGGATGACATTTTTGACTTGTGAAAATTTCTCAACAAGCTTATTTTATGCTTTTCATTAGACTACTATTAGCTTAAAAACACTTTTCATTTCTCCTTTAAATAATGTCTCTCATGTTCCCGGTCTGGTCCTGGACCGCGCCGTTGCCGCCGTGGCAGAGATTGATGGCAGAGAGGACCTGCCGACTCAGCCTCAGTCCAAGCAACTGATTCGATACCTGCAGATTCATCGGCTGATTCGACATCTATAGACTCATTGGCTGATTTGATGGCTGCATACACCTCACACGACTCTTCGGCTACAGATTTGTGGGCTGCAGACTCTTCAGCTCCTGTTACTGCTCTTGGTTCTTTGGCTCCTAGTTGTGGTACTTTGTCTCCTGGCTCATCATCTCATGGTTCTTTGGCTTTTGGTTCTTCGGCTGATTCGACACCCGCAGACTCGACAGCAGACTCCTCGCCTGCAGACTTGATGGCAGACTCCTCGCTTGCAGACTTGATAGCAGACTCCCTGCCTGCAGACTCTTTGGCTGACACCGCTTTGCTCGGCTATTCTGCTCCTGGTTTTGGCTCTTCGGCTCCTGGCTTTGGCTCTTTGGCTCCTGGTTCTGGCTCTTCGGCTCCAGGTTCTAGCTCTTCGGCGGCTCTCGCCTCTACCACCGAAGATCTTACCTCTACCGCAGAAGACCCTGCCTCTACCGCAGAAAGCCCCGCCTCTACCGCAGAAGATCCCGACTCTCTAGCGTCTCAAGACGCCTCTACGTCTACAGAGGGTCCCTGCGCCTCTGATGTCGCTACGTTTGCAGAGGGTCCCTACGCCTCCGACGCCTCTACATTTACAGAGGGTCCCTGCGCCTCAGACGCCTCTACGTTTACAGAGGGTCCCTGCGCCGCCGACGCCTCTACTTATACAGTGGGTCCCAGCGCCGTCGCCGCCTCTACGTCTATGGAAGGTCCTCGCGCCACTGACGTCTCTATGTCTACGGAAGGTCCTCACGCCGCTGACGTCCCTACGCCTGCAGAAGACTCTTCACTCGACTTGTCGTTGCTCGCAGAAGACTCTTCACTGGACTCATCAATGCTCGCAGAAGACTCTTCACTAGACTCTTCGACACCTGCGGAAGGCTCTCCGCACTACTCACCGTCTCTAGACAACATCTTGCCTGCCTCTTCACTTGATGACGTCACTTCACCTCATGTCTCTTCTCCTTATGGCATCTCTTCGCCTCATGTCTCTACACTTGCTGAACCTGCCACCAAAGATCCAGATCTCACGCCGGACCCACCCGACGTCTCTACGTCCGACATCTCTACGCCTGACGTCTCTACGCCAGACGTCTCTACGCCAGACGTCTCTACGCCAGACGTCTACGCCAGACGTCTACGCCAGACGAAAGCTCTACGCTCGACCACGTCTCTTCGTCCGATGTCTCTTCGCCACACTTCGCTAGACAATTGCTGGCTTGTGACCGCTGATTCCTCGCCGTTGACCTCCGATGGATAGCCTTCCGGCTACCCGCCTGACGTACCTCTGTCTAAGGGACGGTCTCCCGCCCGTCCATCCAACGCATCTCGTCCTGATGGACGGCCTCATAGCCGCCCGCCCGACATATCGCAGCCTGATGGACGGCCTCATAGCCACCCGCCCGACGTGCTCTTGCCTGAGGGACGGTCTCAAGCCCGATGTGCTCTTGCCTGAGGCATGGTCTCCCAGCCGCCCGTCCGACGTATCTCGGCCTGATGGACGGCCTTACGGCCGCTCGCCTATTGTGATCTTGCCTAAGGGACGGTCTCCCGACCACCCACCCGACATGCTCTTGCCTGAGGGACGGTCTTCCGGCCACCCGCCCGACGTGCTCTTGCCTGAGGGATGGCATCCCGGCCGTCCGCCCGTTGCATAATGTGGATCTCCTGGTCACCCTTTTTGAAATTTTGAAGGTTTCTTAGGTCTTGTTTGTGTTTAGTTTCCATAGTTTTTTCTTAGTCTTTGTGTTTAGTTTCCATAGTTTTTTCTTAAGGCTCCGGCAAAGCTCAGCGTCCTACCTGTACGCCACTCTACGCGCGCATTTTGTGCACACGCGTTTGCTGGCACAGCTCGGCTTTTGTTCTCACGTTAAATGCTCGCGTTTTCGCTCCAAATTCTTGTTGTAATTTGAGCTGCTGCATGCAGAGCAGGACAAACTGAGGTCGCTGATTGGTCACTTGCTGACATGCCTGCTGAAATGATTGACAGCTCGAGTGGGACAAGCAGCTGGCTTCAGCTGCACCCGAGCTACGGTCGCTCGGCTGCTGCCGCTACGGTCTTTCTAACTTTATATGTTAATAAAAACTTCTAAAAAATAAAAACAGGGAGCGCTTTTCCTGCAGCCCACAGCCCACCAGGAAATATTTAAAACCTCGTGCAGCCAGGTAGGACATGAATTCATTCATTTCAGTCATGGAGTGAATGGAGGATGAAGCGATTACTTGACTTTAGGCAAAAAACAAAACAAAAGAAAAGGCCCGATCAGCGATGAAGAAGAGGAATTTAATTCATTTGTGTAACATACAAAACAGTCCGGCCCCGGCCAGACAACGCGTAAAAATTGAGCTTTGCGCTTTCGTGCCTTGCGGGGCTACACGGGGCTACGCTTGTGCCTCTGCGTACGTACGTCGTACAGAGACGTACTACTTGTACGCCGAGCTCTACTGGGGGCTTTAGTCTTTGTGTTTAGTTTCCATAGTTTTTTCTTAGTCTTTGTGTTTAGTTTCCATAGTTTTTTCTTAGTCTTTGTGTTTAGTTTCCATAGTTTTTCTTAGTCTTCGTGTTTAGTTTCCCCAGTTTTGCTTAGGTTTGTTTGTGGTTACTCCCAGGCCTCGTCCTGTCGGTTTTTGGTTTCTTGCCCTTGTGTTTTCCTTGTGTCCCTTTGTCTTCCTCGTGCCTTCCATCCTTGCGGTTTCCTCCCTCCGCCCACCCTAGGTTTTTGGGGGGAATTTTTTCTTGTGGACACCAGGGGGTGTCCTTGAGGAGGGGTACTGTAAGGATGGCTCTATCCTATGGCCATCTCTTGTCTGTACACCTTCTGTCTCCCGTGTCTATGTTCAGATGTTATGAGTTGAGTTAATTACTGTTTGACTGTATTTAAGTGAGTGTCTTTGTCATTGTCTTTGTCGCGTCGTCATTAGGTCTCCCATGTTTTGTCCCTGCCAAGTCTAGCCTGGTCATGACTATGTAAGTTTATGCTACCACGCAACTCTTTGATTTCTTATTATTAAAGTGTTTATTTTTGTAATCTTTCTTAGTCTGAGTCCCTACCTGCAACTATTGGATTAGTACCCGCCTACAGAGTAAATCCTGAAAGTTGATGGCGCAACATGGCTACACCTGGACCTTTAAGCAGTGCCAGGATAAGCAAAATAAATTAATTAATTAATTTAACAAAAATTCAAAAAGTCATATTAGTTACAATGCCTGTCCACTTTGCATTGACGATCCTGCCCCCAGAGTGAAGAAACAAGTCAGTGGCCATTCACCTACACCTGAGAAGAACGGATAAGACAAGAAGCAACTCGTCATACTTATCAATGGCAAAGTGGCTACAGAGACAAACAAGTCATATTCTCACCTAAGACAATTTAAAGTTACCAATTAGGCTAACAGGCATGTTTTTAAACCATGGGAGGAAATCAGTACCTGGAGAAAACCTACAGGAGGTGGCTCTCCTGTGTTGAGCCATGTGTCTGTGAAGAGGCTGTTTAGTTTCCCCAATGTAGAGGTCTGGACAGTCCTCGCTGCACTGGACCGCATACACTACATTACTCTGTTTGTGTATGGGTGTTTTGTGGACCAGCCTCTGTCCAAGAGTGCTGCTGGGTTTGAACTGTACTGGGATGTTGTGTTTGTTGAAAATCCATCTAAACATTCCAGTACATTTGAACAAACGAAATTACAGTACATTTGAAAACACAATAACAGAATCACAACAGCATTTGAAAAACAAACAAACAAACAAAAAAAAAAAACGGAATCACATTAGAAAACACAGAACGCAATTAAGCCAAAGCGGAAGTAGCCCGAATCATATTTGGAAAGAGAAAAAAAAACTTCCTGTTTGGCTTAATGTAATTCTGCTTTTTCAAATGTCGTTACGTTTTTTTCTAATGTGATTTGGGCTAATTCCACTTTGGCTTAGTGTAATTCCCTTTTTCCAAGTGCAATTCAGTTTTTTCAAATGCAATTCCGTGGTACCAGCAGGACCCAAGGCTAACAAGGAAAAAAAAAAGTCTGCCTGAACAAAAAAACAAAACAATTGTGGCTCATCTGAATCTGACTCCCCCAGTTGGCCTCAAAGCAAGTTGACATCAAATTTCTCCTGGGATGTGTGTAAACTAAGGAAAAACTATGTCTAT
>JBBPBX010044338.1:14991-27503 GCA_038048925.1 Garcialebias charrua | reverse complement strand
ACATGTGGAGTCGGACAACAGGATAGTGAATTCAGCGGAGAAGAGTCGGACGTGGAACCGTCAAGTAAGGGGAAGGGAGACAGGATGCTTGACAGAAGCGGAGTGTTTACAAATGTAGGTAAACATATGTTTAACAACCTGTTAAAATACACCAAAATGTAGGAAATCACATGTACTTTATTCAAAAGATTTCTGGGGGGAAACCCCCAGATCCCTCCATTCCCAGCTGGCCTGCCTGCTATTTGCATTCCAGTATTGATTGGTTTACAAAGTAAACCTGGGACAATAAACACCAAGAGTAGTGTTTTCAGAATGTAGGACGAAAGAGTTTAATTACAATTCCGCTTTCTAATGACAGAGGAGTTAGAGAGAAAATTATCGTCTTTCTTCGGTATGCTAAACATGAAGCTAACAGGGGTTGGTTAGGTTTGCTCAGCATGGAGATAATCTGGCTCTACCCCATCTCGTCCCTACATACAGCCCTTGCACCCTCGCTTACCTGCCCAAGTTTTAAACAAAGATATTGAGTGGTTTGTTAGTGCTCAGATCATGTGTTGGAGATGGCACTCGGCTTCTGCTGGGCCAAAGTTTAGGTTGAGATCTGTAAAAATCACAGAATTACTGACATTTTTGTGTCAGCTAAATTTAATAACCAATAATTACCATCCTGATAAAAAACAGTCCAATAACGCGTTTCACAACAAGACTAACTATATTCACATTTCCAGTTGTGACCAAGCCAATCTCTTACATGTATACAAAAAAAATGAGATGTGTAGAAACTGTGAATAACAATACATCTAAACAGGGGTGGATGGCCAATAGGGAGCGCTAGGGTGCCGCCCCACTGGAACTTCTGGACCATTTTACATTGAAGACTTTTTTTTTTTTTTAAATAAAAATGAAATAATAAAATAAAAATATTTCGAAATATATGCATATATGTTTTTAGTTGTGTAGGATAAATATTTTATGAGTAATGACGAGTTATATTGTTTGTTTCAAAAAAACGTTTTCTGATTGGTGACATATTTCCAGTCCTGGGGACGCATGAATCATTTCCATAGACTCTCGTTATAAATGGCGCATGCACAGTTATTCCACAACGTTACAAAACAATGGGAAGATGCTGGGCGCACATTTCAGCGCCCTGGACACGTCCAATGTGAGCTGTACCTACAGATCATGTGCTTCCGGTCTCTTTTTTTTGTCTGGGAAATGAGCCGTGCAGTCAGTGACTCAAGCAGGCTGGCTCAGGTAGGTTTTAAATCATTGAAAGCCTTTTATCTAATGTCTATTTTCTATTTCTGACTGATATGTCTCTCAACATTTAGATTGCTCTGTTTGTGAAAAAGCCTTCAGCTGACTGTTTATTCTAAAAGTGGCAACTGGTGAGTTTGTTTCTGGAGCTAGCATGCTAATGCTAGTCTTTATTTAATGCATATATTATTATACAGTATTACCATTCCTGACTGATATGCCTCTAAAATTTTAGATGGCTCTGTTTGTGAAAAAAAAACCTTCAGCTCAGCTGACTGTAAGTGGGAACTGGTGAGTTAGTTTTTTTCTTTGTTTGTTTGTGGAGTTAGGATGCCAGTGCTAGCCTCCAGGTTATTGTACAGTATTGGACTCTGATGGCTACATTTATTTTAATTTGCTCATAAAAAATGATCAAACATTAATAATTTTATATACTAAATGTCACTGGTGGTGTTTTACTATTTCTTAACACTGTATTGATCTGGAGAATGAAAACAAAGCCTCTTGCAAGTAGAAATGCAGAAATGTTTTAATCTCACTTATTTTCCTTTCTATAATTTATATATAATTTATTTATTTATTATATATTTTTTTTTGTTCTTTGTTGTTTAATGAGTCAAATTGGTTCTTCTCATCCTGAGCATTTAATTGTTCTGTTGACCTTGTATTAATCTGCATTTGATTAAAAAAAAACACTATTTGAACTTGGAAATTTTCTTTTCATTTTTGAGAAATAGCCCACCCTGGTGGACATTTCAGAAGCTGCCACTGCCTCTAAAACTAAGTACTCCAGGTAGGGATTGGTTAGTTGCTTGAAGATTCCAAAATGGACACGTAAACTGCAGGTTCAGGATTACAGAAAGTCTGTTTGAAAAAAAAATTTGTCAAACTAGCTAAATTAAAGGGTGAATAGATGTAAATAGACAATCTGGTAAAAGATGAGGGGGAAAAATTAGCCTTTAAACGAGGAGTTGGGATGTAATGAGCAGCAGGTGTGCTGATTACTAATGAAAGACAGGTGGTATGTAAAACAACAGAGAGGGTACCCAGTGGCAGTGAGGATGCATAAATAAAATCCAAACATCTGGCAAATAAATAAATACAGTACATAAATAAAGCTGACAATTTTTTTTTTAATTTTGAGGAAAAAAATCTGTTGCTCTTATCCATTTGCTCTTCATCTAGGAAAAAACAATTGGTACTGTATGCATATTTTTACTTTGATATCATTTATTAGACCTCAAGTTGCCTTTTAGGTGTCATTTTTAGGTGTAATATTTTTCACAAATATTAAATAAACTGTAGCTTTTAGCCAAAACCAGTGTTTTCATTAGGCTTTCAGTTAGCTAGTATGAGAGCAATTGTCACACAAGGCAAGCTACAGAAAAATTAAAAAAATCTGCTTACATAAACATTTTTATTCCACCACAAATCTTTTGCCTAATTTTAATTCAATTTGATTCAATTCAGTTCATTTATGTAGTGCCAATTCACAAAAGAAGTCATCTCAGGGCACTGAACAGAAACATTCACATACATAAAAATAATAACAATATTTATCTAAGGAGCCAGCAGATTACTTTTAGTTTTCACTTCGTCGCAGTCTCCCAGCGTATGTGAGCACAGATGCAACTGTAGAAAGTAAAAATTCCCTCACGAGGAAAAACCCTCCAGCATAAATTAGGTTGACATTTTTAAAGTTGCCTCGTCTGACAGGGAACCAGAGGCGATAGTAGAAAGGATGGTTTGAATTTTCTCCCCAGTTGAAATCATTTTATTTATAATGAATCTTATGATGTCATCACTGCTTACCAGGTCTCTCTTGTAAATGAGTCCTCGAGGCTCAATGGGATTAACCTGCCTAAATAAAGGTTGAATGAATGCTTACAGCTGTAGGGATACATGGCTCAGTAGAGGTAGGACTTTTCATTAGTTTAGCTATAGTGTTGTACAGAAACCTGGGGTTATTTTTATTCTCCTCTATTAAAGGTGTGTAATATACAGTTCCCACTTTACGCCACAGGAAGCTTTTTTAGAAGTTAGCAGGCTATCTCTCCAAGATAAGTAAAATTCTTCAACGTTACTGGACCGCCATTTTCTTTCCAACATTCTAGATGCCTGTTTTTAAAGTATGTATCTCAGAAGAAACAAACAGTTAAGCAACAAAAACAAGACTGAAGATTGAGACACCATTCAGATGATCCAATACTGTTGTTCGAGTCACTGACTCACGGTGAAAACGGCCAGCTTGATATGAACACAGAAAGTGGAATCTATCGTGACACATTGCCGATGTATTGACCTGTGGTGGACCCCTGAGAGTAGGCCCCTGCAGTTAGCGCTCACTCGGCAGTCAGATGATTCAAAGACGCCTTATCTCTTTCTTCATTTTATTCCTGTAACTAAAAAGGTAAAACACCTCCCACATCTCTTATCTTTACAACCTCTTCAAAAAGTATGATTGAGAAGAAAATGCCCACAAAGAGGGAGGACAGTAGCAATCCATCCAAAGGTCATCTGCTAAAAAAAAAAGCCACAACAGCAGTGTTTGTACCCTCTCGAGTGTTGACTGGTAAAGTTTTTTTCCACTGGCTTTTGAGCCATTCCATTCCATTCCTTTGACTTACTGTAACACACAACACTCCTCTCCTCTGCTTACTGCCCTTTGATCTTCATCTAAAATCACTAATGAGCAATTTGTGGTCAGATTGACCCCGCTCTAATTGGCCATGAGAGGTTTGCTTCTTTGTTTCACTTGGCTCAGTCTTTTTCGGCGGGGCTCCTTTACGATTAAAGCTCTAATTAATCAGGCTTTGCAAGCGGGGTCAGGGTTAGGGAATACTTCACGTGACAATACCCGCAGTTTTTACAGACAGTTTGTACTAGACAGGCCAGTTCAGTCTCCTGTCAATCCTGGGAGGTGATTAGAGCTTTCTTGATTAGAGATAGCATTTGCTGAGATAACCCCCAAAGTTTTACCAGGATAGAGGTTTTAATGAGGAATTTAAGATGTTCATGCCACTTTATTGAACTGGTTCTGAATATTTTTCTCTTGCTTTTGGTTAAGCTTCATTTAACGTTCATGTTGACTTACAAATAGGGATGCACCGATCCACATTTCTCACTTCCGATCCGATACCGATACTTGTTAACTCAGTATCGACCGATACCGATACTTTCCCGATCCGATACTGTTCAGGTATTTGACTCTGTATAATGGAACTTTTGCACCCAAACTATTCATTTTAACATTGTGTGAGATAAACCCAATGAAGACACTCTTAAGCCTTACAATAGGGAACCCCCTATTGTAAGGCTTAAGAGTGTCTTCATTGGGTTTATCTCAGACAATGTTAAGAAGGGCAGTCACAGAATGTGATTGAACACAAGTGCTCTTTGAAACTGGATCGGAAAAGTATCGGCAGGTTTGATCCGATACCCGATACTTAAATAATGCTGGTATCGGATACCGATACCGATACTGGATCGGATCTGCCCCATCCCTACTTACAAAATGTGGGCACAAGCAAATATGGCCGGAAGACAGTTCCAATCAGCTCGGTAGACAAAACATTGTTGGCAGGAAGGGAAAATGTGTGTTTTACTGTCTGCAGTTTTATTTTGAAAGGAATAAAAGATGACAGTTGAACTGCAGCCACAGATGTCTGGAAAATGCTGACAGCCTGGCTTCGTTGTACTGCATTCAGAAGGTAACTACACTTTATATCAGAATATTCTTACTGCAATTACTTCTTACACAATTGAAAAAGATCACCTTAGACCAAACCTATTGAGATCAATCGATCAACCTGGTATCCATTGCCTCAAATCAAAGCTAAAATGTTGTTTCTCATATTAAAATAAATCGATGTAACTAATTTTAAGCTAAACACTTTAAAACAACCATCTAACAATGACAACAGCAACATGCTAACAATGACAAAATAAACCAACAACACATTACCAGTGACTAATCAAACATAGCTACTAACAATAGCGGGTTAGAATAAAACAATTTCCACCTCCTTAACCCTTTTACACCTACTGTAAGTCTCATATTTCCGCCTGGCATTTTTTACTTGTTTTTCACTAGAAAATAGGAAGAAAATGTCCTATGGCCCCGTGCTTCAGCACATTTTTCCAGAATATGTAGAACTTTCAATATCTGGCATTGTTTTACATCATACTTGATACTAAACCACTATTAAAACTGTTTAAGTTCATGCTAATGTTGCTTTAACGTTAGCTTGTTTGCTTTGTGATTGTTGGCATGTTTGTTCTGTCATTATTAGCATAGGCTATATGTGATGTCATTGTTAGATTCGTGTTGTGAATGTTGACATGTTTGTTTGATCCTTTTGCTTTTGTCACTGTTAACATGTTTGTTTTGCGACTGATGGCATGTATGTTCTGTCATTGTTCTTCTTCTTCTTTCGGCTTTTCCCTCTTCAGGGGTCGCCATAGCGAGTCATCCTTCTCCATCTCACTCTCTCCTCAGCATCTTCTGTCCTCACTCCAACGAACTCAATGACCTCTCTTTGGCCTTCTTCGTCTTTTTCCTGGCAGCTGAATCTCTAACATCCTTCTACCAATATACCCACTGTCCCTCCTCTGGACATGTCCAAACCGTCTCAGTCTGGCCGCTCTAACTTTGTTTTCCAGTTGTTCAACATGTGTCATACCTGCTCTGATGATCTCATTCCTAATCTTATCCATCCTTGTTATTCCTAAGGAGAACCTCAACATAATCATTTCCGCCACTTCCATTTCTTTCTCCTGTCTTTTTGTCAATGCCACTGTCTCCAGAGTCAGACCATACAACAAAGCTGGTCTCGCAGCTGTCTTGTAACACCCTTTTGTCGCAAATCACTCCTGAAACTTTGCTCCATCCACTCCATCTTTCCTGGACTCTCTTTCACTTCTTTACCACATTCCCCATTTTCCTGGACAGTGGACCCCAAGTACTTGAAGTCCTGCACCTTTGTGACCTCTGCTCCTTGTAGCCTCACTGTTCCACTGGCCTCCCTCTCATTCACACACATGTACTCTGTCTTACTAAGGCTGACTTTCATTCCTCTTCTTTCAAGTGCATACCTCCACCTCTCCAAGTTCTCTTCCACCTGTTCCCTGTTCTCACCACAGATCATAATGTAATCTGCAAACATCATAGTCCATGGGGATTCCTGCCTGACCTCATCTGTTAGTCGGTCCATCACCAGAGCAAACAAGAAGGGGCCCAGAGCCGATCCTTGATGCAATCCCACCGCCACCTTGAAGCGATCTGTCACTCCTACAGCACATCTTACCACTGTCCTGCTGTCTTCATGTCCTGTACCAGTCTAACATACTTCTCTGTCCTTCTAGATTTCCTCATGCAATACCACACCTCCTCTCTTGGCACTCTGTCAAATGCTTTTTCTAAATCCACAAACACACAATGGAGTTCTTTCTTACCCTCTCTGTACTTCTCCATCAGCATCCTCAAAGCAAAGATCACATCTGTGGTGCTCTTTCTTGGCATGAAACCATACTGCTGCTCACAGATAGTCACCTCTTGTCTAAGCCTTCCTTCCACAACTCTCTCCTAGCTCTTCATCGTGTGGCTCATCAACTTAATTCCCCTGTAGTTGCTACAACTCTGTATATCACCCTTGTTCTTACAAAGTAAAAATGGGCAAAAGCACAACACTATTCAAAGAAAGAGGTTAGCCAAGAAGAAATATGATAGTGAGAGGACTGAAGAGAGGAGACAGGAATATAAGGAGATGGGACATAGAGCAAAGAGGGAAGTAGCTAAGGCAAAGCAGAGGGCGTACGATGAGTTGTATGTACTGTATTTTTCTCCATTCCTCAGGCATTTTCTCACCCTCAAATATTCCATTAAATATTTGAGTCAAAAACCTCACTGCCATCTCTCCAAGACATTTCCAAACCTCCACTGGTATATCATCAGGTCCTATCGCCTTCCCCTTCTTCATTCTTTTCAGAACTTTCCTAAAGTAGTGTCTTCACTTTCACTAATCTTTTCTACTTCCTGGTCCACAGTTTCTATGACCTCGACTCTTCTTTCTCTTTCATTCTCTTCATTCAATAGCTCCTCAAAGTAATCCTTCCGTCTTCCCATCACACTCTCCTCACTTATTAGAACATCACAATTCCTATCTTTAACAAGCCTAACTTGCTGCACATCCTTTCCAGCCTGATCCCTCTGTCTTGTCAATCATTACAAGTCCTTCTCACCCTCTTTAGTGTCCAGCTTCCTATATAACTTATTGTATGCCCTCTGCTTTGCCTTAGCTACTTCCCTCTTTGCTCTATGTCCCATCTCCTTATATTCCTGTCTCCTCTCTTCAGTCCTCTCACTGTCATATTCCTTCTTGGCTAATCTCTTTTTTTGAATGGTGTCCTGCACTTCACTATTCCACCACCAGGTGTCCTTATCATCCATTCTCTGTCCAGATGACACACCAAGTACCTTCCTACCGGTCTCTCTAATTACTGTTGCTGTAGTAGCCCAGTTACTTGGAAGCTCTTTCTTACCACACAGAGCCTTTAACAGCTCGTCTCTGAATTTCTCACAACATTCTTCCTTCTTCAGCTTCCACCATTTGGTCTGCTTCTCTAATTTTATTCTTTGTCTCTTCTTCACAACAACAGTCATTCTACACACAACCATCCAATGCTGTCTGGCCACACTTTACCCTGCCACAACCTTACAGTCTCCAATCTCCATCAGGTTTCCTCTTCTACACAGAATGTAGTCGACCTGCGTACTCCTTCCTACACTCTTATAGGTCTATGTTCCTCCCTCTAGCTTTGATGAACTCGCTTTATAGTTATACCAAAAATGTTTTACGTCGGATGCCCTTCCTAACAGAACCCTCACCTGACTGGCACAAGAGACGCACTGGCTTGTGTTCCCTAGTGTTTTGTTCCGTCATTGTTAGCATTTTGTTAATATCATTGTTAGTATGATGCGTTGTGTTTGTTATCATGTTTGTTCTGTCACTGTTAGTATGTTACTACTGCCATTGTTAGCATATATGCTTTGTTAGCGTTAACATATTAATGGTTAGCATGTTACAAAAGGCACAGATTGGAATACAATAGTATTTTGTGTTAGTCATAAGCCAACGTACTGAAACACTTTAAATTATATAAAAAATTATATAATAAAATGTAGTAATTATGATATAGATCGCCAGATGGTCACCAAAATGTTGACCACTACAAGTAAACATGAAGGGATGGTCAATAAAGAATATAAAGCTGATGTCATTCCTGCAAACCATCCTGATTTGAGACAGATATCCCCGGATTTTGTATACGTATAACTATATGCAACAGTTATAAACATCTGACAAGATTTTTTTTGTTTTCAAGCTTTGGAGAAATTTGGTCATAAATTTATGTAAGGTCATTAGTTCACCTAAGTTTTGATATTCATTCTCTGGAGACCTAAAGATCTATGCAAATTTTAATGTATTTTAATGAATTAAATACTTACCAGGATGTTTCACTATGGATCAAAGAGTTCTTTTTCTTGGGGGCATTCAGTTAGTGTGGCTTAAAACATGAATAAAAAAAAACTGCCTCAGCAAGCTATAGGTTTTAATCGAGCTGAAGCCTCCACATATTATCCTAAAGATACTTTGTGCAAAATGAACATTTTCTTTCATCTGAGCAGGCTTTATTGAAGCCATCACCTCTGTTCTGTTGTTTCTTTTTACTTAAAACCAAATGTTTTGACTCAGTAAAAAAGGAAAAGAACCTGAAAAAAAAAATCATGTGCCAAGTGGTGCCAGTTGAGCTGTTAGGTTGTACTTTGAGCTTTTACGGTTCAGTGGACATGGAGGGTTGAGTGGTTTCGGCCACGTTTAGTGCGTCGATCTCCTTAAATTCCCAAATGCTGACACACACCTGTGTAACGCAGCATAATGTTTCCAGTCGGCTGCTGCTGAGTGGTCCTAAAATGTTTTAAAGCAGGTCCAGCGGAGGCATGCAAAGTTCCATCTTCTTTTAAGTTGTGCGGTGAAACCAATAAAAGGTTAAAGTAAAACCCGGCTCCTGAAGTCTTTGTCCTTTCTGGCACCTTTAATGCTTAACGGGCAACGTGTGTGCACATATAAAGAAAAAGTTGAGCAACAAAAGCTACAAGAAATCTTCTGTTGTTCTTTTTCTTTAGATTTTTTTAAAATGAATAATTGTTCTTGTGAAGTCAACATTTTTATTTCTATGATTCTGCTACAACGCTTTACAGAACTATTAAAAATATTATTGTGTGAATGTTTATGAAGCATTCACTCTCTTGTGATCCGTTCTTCTTCCGTACATTTTTCGGCGCAGTTCTCATCCTGCAGTTTTCAAGCTATTTCAACAAATCGTACATCAAAATGTTCAGCTCCTTCAAGATAATCCTGCTATGACTTTATTGGTGCAACTTTGGCTTTTAGAAATATTTAGCCTTTTTTTTCATATAAAATGAATTGAACTCAGTTTACATCCTTCACAGCTTTAGTTCGATTTACAACCTTTTATTGCTCCTTTCACATTTTGTTCTGGTTCAGCTTCTTTCAGCTTCCTTCTACAAATTGAACCTTTATTTCAGCTACTTTCAGCTAATATCAGCTGTTTTTCAGCTGTTTTGTGCTCATGTCAGATTCTTTCTGCTAACTACATTTTTATGCTTCTAACTTCTTTCTCCTAATTTCAGCTTCTTATGCTGCTTTCAGATTATTGCTGCAAGTTTCAGCTTTTTATACTACTGTACCGTATTTCAGCTACTATTAACTGTTTTTATACTAATTTGAACTTTTTCAGCCAATTCCACATTTTTTGCACTCGTTTCTGCTTCTTTCAGGCTAAATGGGCAAAATTGTGCTCGCTCCACTTCCTTCTGGTAATTTAAGCTTCTTTCTACCCCTTTAGCTACTTTTAAGCTGTTTGGGGTTATTTTTTGTGGCTAATTTCTGCTTTTTGTTGATCGTTTCTAGTTGTTGGTTTTTTTGCTAATTTTTGCTTCTTTTAACTTAATTAGGCAAACATGGTTTTTTCTGCTTTCTTCTGCTAAATTAAGCTTGTTCTGCATTTTCAGCTAGCTTTTTAGTATTTTTTTTGCTAATTTCAGCTGTTTTCAAGTATTTGTGGTAATTTCTGCTACGTTAAGCCTGATTAACTTCTTTCTGATAATTTTAGCTTGTTATGCTCCTTTCAGCTTATTTCTGCTAGTTTTAGCTTTTTATGCTATTTCAGCTGCTATTCAGCTGTTTTTATGTAAAATTTAGCTTTTTCAGCTAATTCAACTTTTTTTTTTTTTTCGCATTTAAACTTTTTCCACTTTTTTTTACGGACCCCAAAACACCAGCTCGCGACCCCCGGGGATCTGGGGACCCCAAATTGAGACCCATTGTCTTAGGCCACCACATAGTCATGTGAAACCTTGACAAGTTAGTAGATTTGTTGTGTTTGAGGGTTAGATAGCTATGTCAGCGTATTGCCATAACTCAAAAGCACCAGGCGCAATGTGGATCTGAACCCACCGGGGATGTCCCAACACTTTTCTTGTAGGCACAACTGGATACGTTCAGTGAAAACAGATCATCACAACCACCATATTGAACCCTATATGAGGATTTCACATCAAGAACTGCTGATGTGAAACTCTGGATGGTAAATACAGATTTTATTTACTAAAATATGAAATATTCTTGGAAGAATATTTGTCAGGCTCTGTCCCTGTCTGTTTCTTTATGTTTATTTGTGTTTTCCTCCTGTCTTCATTTTGTCATTCTAAGCTTTGATTCCTGTTTATCTCATTCAGTCTCTGTCATTTTCCCACTCACTTTTCAGTCTGTCTCTCTGTGCTCAAGCCTGTAGCCTTAATCATTCACACCTGTCTCATCAGCCACCTGCCAAGCTGAACTCATTACTCACTCTCTTTCTGCCTTATAAAAAGCCTTCATCTCCTCCACTTTGTGTCCGGTCATTGTTCTGTTCACACAGACAACTCAGGCCTCACCTCTCCACTCTGATGTCCTTCTCTGTTTCTGCTCCAGTTTACCAGAGTGAGTTTTTGGCTGCCCTGACAGCATTTTTGTTTAAAATAAATAATTATTATTTTAAACTCCTGCCTCGTTCACTTTCCTGCACGTGGGTCTAACACCAGAGGAACCTGACAGAATGACCGGACCAGACCCAGACCCAGCAGGTTTTGTGAACAGTACCGAGCGCTGCTCAGAATGGGACCAACTCCACCGGGTAACCCGTAAATATATTGACACTGTGGCCACTTCCTATGATCTACAGGAGAGGTTGGTGGCCAGTGATGACTTTATACAGGTGTTTACCCGGTTGGAGATAGTAGGTGATGACCCATGGCTGTTTGGACTGTTTGCTGAAGCCTGGACCGAGAGAGAAAGGTCACACTCTCGTCTCCTGCAAACTATTGCCCTGCCCTTGGTGCCAACCACTGTGGTCTCACCGCCTGCAGCCTCGACGGTGGTCTCCTCGCCTGCAGCCTCGACGGTGGTCTCCTCGCCTGCAGCCTCGACGGTGGTCTCCTCGCCTGCAGCCTCGACGGTGGTCTCCTCGCCTGCAGCCTCGACGGTGGTCTCCTCGCCTGCAGTCTCGACGGTGGTCTCCTCGCCTGCAGTCTCGACGGCGCCCGACGACGTCTCAGAGGGTCCAGACGACGAGGGTCAGGATGACGTCTCAGAGGAGCCCGACGACGAGGGTCCAGACGACGACGTCTCAGAGGGGCCCGACGACGAGGGTCCAGACGACGACGTCTCAGAGGGGCCCGACGACGAGGGTCCAGACGACGACGTCTCAGAGGGGCCCGACGACGAGGGTCCAGACGACGACGTCTCAGAGGGGCCCGACGACGAGGGTCCAGACGACGACGTCTCAGAGGGGCCCGACGACGAGGGTCCAGACGACGACGTCTCAGAGGGGCCCGACGACGAGGGTCCAGACGACGACGTCTCAGAGGGGCCCGACGACGAGGGTCCAGACGACGACGTCTCAGAGGGGCCCGACGACGAGGGTCCAGACGACGACGTCTCAGAGGGGCCCGACGACGAGGGTCCAGACGACGACGTCTCAGAGGGGCCCGACGACGAGGGTCCAGACGACGACGTCTCAGAGGGGCCCGACGACGAGGGTCCAGACGACGACGTCTCAGAGGGGCCCGACGACGAGGGTCCAGACGACGACGTCTCAGAGGGGCCCGACGACGAGGGTCCAGACGACGA
>JBBPBX010044337.1:7146-27503 GCA_038048925.1 Garcialebias charrua | reverse complement strand
TCCTGGATCCGAGGTTCGACTATCCGACGGACCCTCCTCTCCAGAACCCCTGAATAGACCTTACCAGGGAGGCTTAAGAGTGTGATCCCCCTATAGTTGGAACACACCCTACGGTCCCCCTTTTTGAATAGGGGAACCACCACCCCAGTCTGCCAATCCAAGGGAACTGCCCCCGATGTCCACGCGATATTGCAGAGTCGCGTAAGCCAACACAACCCCACACATGAGTTTTTGCCTCAGCAACCACCCGAGCCGCATGCCGCTTGGACTGCCGGTACCTATCAGCTGCTTCCGGGGTCCCACAAGCCAAAAAGGCCCAATAGGACTCCTTCTTCAGCCTGACAGCATCCCTCACTGCCGGTGTCCACCACCGGGTTCGAGGGTTGCCACCACGACAGGCACCAACAACCTTGCGGCCACAGCTCCGATAAGCTGCCTCGACAATAGAGGCGCGGAACACGGCCCACTCGGACTCCATGTCCCCCGCCTCCCTCGGAACGTGTTCAAAGCTCTCCCGGAGGTGGGAGTTAAAGCTCCGTCTTACGGGAGACTCTGCCAGACGTTCCCAGCAGACCCTCACAATACGTTTGGGTCTGCCAGGTCTGACCGGCATCCTCCCCCACCATCGGAGCCAACTCACCACCAGGTAGTGGTCAGTTGACAGCTCCGCCCCTCTCTTCACCCGAGTGTCCAAGACATGCGGCCGCAGATCAGATGAGACGACAACAAAGTCGATCATCGAACTGCGACCTAGGGTGTCCTGGTGCCAAGAGCACATATGGACACCCTTATGCTTAAACATGGTGTTCGTTATGGACAATCCATGACGAGCACAGAAGTCCAATAACAGAACACCACTCTGGTTCAGATCAGGGGGGCCGTTCCTCCCAACCACACCCCTCCAGGTCTCACTGTCATTGCCCACGTGAGCGTTGAAGTCCCCCAGTAGAACAAGGGAGTCCCCAGGAGGCGCACTCTCCAATACCCCCTCCAAGGACTCCAAAAAGGGTGGGTAGTCTGAGCTGCCGTTTGGTGCATAGGCACAAACAACAGTCAGAGCCCGTCCCCCCACACGTAGGCGAAGGGAGGCTACCCTCTCGTTCACCGGGGTGAACCCCAACGTACAGGCACCAAGATGGGGGGCAACCAGTATGCCCACTCCTGCTCGGCGCCTCTCACCAGGGGCAACTCCAGAGTGGAAGAGTGTCCAACCCCTCTCAAGGAAACTGGTTCCAGAGCCAGAGCCATGCGTTGAGGTGAGTCCGACTATTTCTAGTCGGAAACTCTCAACCTCACACACTAGCTCAGGCTCCTTCCCCACCAGAGAGGTGACATTCCATGTCCCAATGGCCAGCTTCTGTAGCCGAGGATCAGACCGCCAGGGTCCCCGCCCTCGGCCACCACCCATCTCACATTGCACCCGACCCCTTTGGCCCCTCCCACAGGTGGTGAGCCCATGGGAAGTTTGATCTATAACTCCAAAATTAATTGAGCTACAATTTTGAGACTTTTTACTCATTTACAAGATTACAATTATGACATTTATAATGTTTATTGAAGAAAATATTGAAATTCACTTTACACGGTCTTTAAAAGTTGTGTTAAAATAGTTACTTCCTGTTCTTCAGTTGATTGACAGGTAAGAATTAGAGTACCGTATTTTTCGGATTATAGGTCGCACCTTTTTATGTTTTTTTCAAGGCCTGCGACCTATAATCCGATGCGACCTATTTATGGATTTTTTTTCCATATTTTTAGACCAATTTTTGACTCAGATATCAGCCTTTTTCACTTTGGCAGAAAAATTGTGCAGTACCACTTTCGGCCACTAGGGGCGCTGTGGCACTGTAGCGCTGTGCATTACTACTTCCAGAGGAGTACACCGACCCAAGAAGAAGAAGACCGTATGGTTTCCAGCTCGTCTCCCAAAAAAAGCTCCTGTGCTCGGACACTCTGTGGGCGTGCTGGCCTGGATGTAGCTGTTAGCTCTGTGTTTCTTAGCTGGTTTTTTTGAAAGATAAGTCAAGAACCACTCAGCGGATTTTTTTGAAACTTACAGAATGGAATCACAGTGTGGACATTTACAAGTGAGTACCGGTAGCTTTATTAGATGTTTGAGATTAAAATTAATTTAAAAAACGATCTTTTAGCTTAGCTTTTTGTTAGCTTGTGGCTGTCGTTCTGTTTACCGGTATGTTAGAAATAGCTTCAAAACCACTCGGTGTATATTTTTTCTGCTTACAGAGTTTAAATTATAAGACATTAATGTACGTAACTATGGTCTATAGAAAATATTTGACTTAAAATTCGATTTTTTATTCCGTGTTCTGAGTGACGAACTTCCCGTGAGCATTAGTTTTTTATCGGTGTTCTTCTAAATAACTTCTAAACCACTTGGTGTATATTTTTTCTGCTTACAGAGTTTAAATTATAGGACATTAATGTACGTAACGATGGTCTATAGAAAATATTTGACTTAAAATTCAATTTTTTATTCCGTGTTCTGAGTGGCGAACTTCCCGTGAGCATTAGTTTTTTATTGATGTTCTTCTAAATAACTTCTAAACCACTCGATGTATATTTTTTCTGCTTACAGAGTTTAAATTATAGGACATTAATGTACGTAACGATGGTCTATAGAAAATATTTGACTTAAAATTCAATTTTTTATTCCGTGTTCTGAGTGGCGAACTTCCCGTGAGCATTAGTTTTTTATCGATGTTCTTCTAAATAACTTCTAAACCACTCGGTGTATATTTTTTCTGCTTACAGAGTTTAAATTATAAGACAGTAATGTACGTAACGATGGTCTATAGAAAATATTTGACTTAAAATTCGATTTTTTATTCGTGTTTTCTGAGAGGCGGACTCGTCTCGTGTTAGCTTCTGTTAGCTTCTCTTTATGTTATAAATTGCTTTGAAACCAATAGGTATATAGTATAAGTATATTTATTTCTGCTTACAGAGTAATTATAAGGCTCTAATGTACTTAACTATGTCCTGGAAAAAACATTTGACATAAAATTCGATTTTTTTATTCGTGTTTTCTGAGAGGCGGACTCGTCTCGTGTTAGCTTCTGTTAGCTTCTGGCAGACATTAGCAGCAGAGCTAAACACTTGGTCCATATTGCCGGGTTGACTCAACGGTCACGCGGCGCGTCAGCAGTGGATGACGCGTTACTCGGCGGTGACGTAGGTGCGACCTATATTCCGGTGCGACCAATAATCTGGAAAATACGGTAATTTCAGCTGCCTGAGCTGAGTGATGCTCAGTTAGTTGCTTTGTCTCAATAATAATGTCAGTCAGTTGCACAAATGCATAAACTGTGTGGGTCTGGCTCGTGTTTGTGTCGAAGCATGACTCATTCACAAATCAAAAAATAAATGTCAAAATATACCATCATGTAAGAGAATATCTGATAAAACAGAATGTGAAAGATGGACTTGTTCTGTGGTTCCTAGACAGTTTGTGTGGTCCTATCAGATGGGAGTAGAACAAGAATAATGTGTCCATCCATCCATCCATCCATTTTCTTCCGCTTATCCGGGGTCGGGTCGTGGGGGTAGCAGCCTAAGTAGGGAGGCCCAGACTTCCCTCTCCCCAGCCACTTGGAGCAGCTCCTCTGGGGGAATCCCAAGGCGTTCCCAGGCCAGCCGAGAAACATAGTCCCTCCAGCGTGTCCTGGGTCTTCCTCTGGGTCTCCTCCCGGTGGGACATGCCCGGAACACCTCACCAGGGAGGCGTCCAGGAGGCATCCTAACCAGATGCCCGAGCCACCTCAACTGGCTCCTCTCGATGTGGAGAAGCAGCGGCTCTACTCCGAGTCCCTCCCGGATGACTGAGCTTCTCACCCTATCTCTAAGGGAGAGTCCAGACACCCTGCGGAGAAAACTCATTTCAGCCGCTTGTATCCGAGATCTCGTTCTTTCGGTCATAACCCAGAGCTCATGACCATAGATGAGGGTGGGAACGTAGATCGATCGGTAAATTGAGAGCTTTGCCTTTTGACTCAGCTCTCTCTTCACCACGACAGACCGGTACAGCGCCCGCTTCACTGCGGACGCTGCACCTATCCGCCTATCGATCTCACGCTCCAGTTTTCCCTCATTCGTGAACAAGACCCCGAGATACTTAAACTCCTCCACTTGGGGAAGGACCTCCTCCCCGACCTGGAGGAGGCATGCTACTAGGGATGGGAATTGATAAGAAATTATCAATATCAATGCCGTTATCGATGTCCTTTATCGATTCAATTCCTTATCAATTCTGTTATCAATTCTCATTTGGGTAAAAATATATAGTAAACTATTTGTGTTCATAAAGAATTTAATATTTCACCAAAACCAAACCAAAAACCAAAAATATGTAGTATGCCTAACAAATAAAACTTCATCAACAAAAAAACAAACTAGCAATTTTTGTTAAGAAATATTATGGGTTCATAAAGAATTTAATGATCTTTCACCAAAACCAAAAATATATGTAGTATTCCTATTTGATGAAGTTTTATTTTTATTGTTTATTAGGAATTTCCTAATAAACAATAAAACTTAATCAAAACAAAACTCTGATAAAAATATTTAAAATGCATTCTTACTGAGTTGTTGCTTCTCTTTGAGGACCACTTTTGCCATGTGAGAGCTTCTCCCTGCTTCCATGGAAGTAGAAGCTAACGTTGGTGTGCTAGCAGCACCACTCGTGCTAACACTACTAGCCTCTGACCCAGCCAGACTCCGGCAATCCTCGTCAACTAAATGTTATTACAGGAGAGGGAGATTATTTATAAAATACAGTGGAAGCAGTATAGCTAAAAGGTAACAAGTGAAAGAATTTGACGTTACCTGCTGTAACATTTACAACGGAGGTGGACGCTTTCTCTCCACTTCCTTCTCCTCCAAGCAGCGTGTTAAAAACGGTACATTTCTTCAAAATCAGCGCATGCCGAGTGGCCAAATGCTTCTGCATGTTCGACGTATTTCCTCCCTTTATCGTAATGGACGCGTTGCATGCGTTACAAGTAGCCCTGGTCTCATCTTTTTTCGTGAAATGAAGCCAAACGCTTGAGCGCTTCCTCCGCGACGCCATTTTGAACATAGATAACATATAGACACCACCACCACTCGTCTCGGGCGCGGCGCATGTCTGTGATGTCAGCGCTTGAATACGTCACCACCATGAGTCTGCAGAACCGGTAAGCTGAATTGTTAAGACATGAATCCTACAATTCCATGGAATTGGACTATTAAGAACCGGTTCTCTAACAGAACCGGTTCTCGGTTCCCCTCCCTACATGCTACCCTTTTTCGGCTCAAGACCATTGCCTCGGATTTGGAGGAACTGATCCTCATCCCAGCCGCATCACATTCAGCTGCAAACCGCTCTAGCGAAAGCTGTAGATCACGAACTGATGAAGCCAATAGGACCATGTCATCTGCAAAAAACAGAGAAGCGATTCCAAGGCCACCAAAACGGATCCTCTCAACACCTTGGCTGCGCCTAGAAATTCTGTCCATAAAAGTTATGAACAGAATCGGTGACAAAGGGCAACCTTGGCGGAGTCCAACTCTCACCGGAAACGAGCCTGACTTACTGCCAGCGATGCGGACCATGCTCTGACACCGGTCGTACAGGGACCTAACAGCCCATATCAAAGGGCCTGGTACCCCATACTCCCGGAGTACCCCCCACAGAACCCCCCGAGGGACGCGGTCGAATGCCTTTTCCAAGTCCACAAAGCACATGTAAACTGGTTGGGCAAACTCCCACGCACCCTCCAGGACCCTGCTGAGGGTGTAGAGCTGGTCTAGTGTTCCACGACCAGGACGAAAACCACACTGCTCCTCCTGAATCCGAGGTTCGACTATCCGACGGACCCTCCTCTCCAGAACCCCTGAATAGACCTTACCAGGGAGGCTTAAGAGTGTGATCCCCCTATAGTTGGAACACACCCTACGGTCCCCCTTTTTGAATAGGGGAACCACCACCCCAGTCTGCCAATCCAAGGGAACTGCCCCCGATGTCCACGCGATATTGCAGAGTCGCGTAAGCCAACACAACCCCACAACATCCAGAGCCCTAAGGAACTCAGGACGAATCTCATCCACCCCCGGAGCCTTGCCACCGCGGAGCTTTTTAACCACCTCGGCGACCTCAGCACCAGAGATTGGAGAGCCCGACCCAAAGTCCCCAGGCTCCGCTTCCTCAGTGGAAGACGTGCCAGTAGGATTGAGGAGGTCTTCGAAGTATTCCGCCCACCGACTCACAACATCCCGAGTTGAGGTCAACAGCACGCCATCCCCACCATAAATGGTGTTGGTCGCGTACCGCTTCCCCCCCCTGAGACGCCGGATGGTGGACCAGAATCGCCTCGAAGCCGTACGGAAGTCATTCTCCATGGCCTCTCCGAACTCCTCCCACGCCCGAGTTTTTGCCTCCGCAACCACCCGAGCCGCATGCCGCTTGGACTGCCGGTACCTATCTGCTGCTTCCGGGGTCCCACAGTCCAAAAAGGTCCAATAGGACTCCTTCTTCAGCTTGACAGCATCCCTCACCGCCGGCGTCCACCACCGGGTTCGAGGGTTGCCACCACGACAGGCACCAACAACCTTGCGGCCACAACTCTGATAAGCTGCCTCGACAATAGAGGCGCGGAACATGGCCCACTCGGACTCAATGTCCCCCGCCTCCCTCGGAACGTGTTCAAAGCTCTCCCGGAGGTGGGAGTTAAAGCTCCGTCTTACGGGAGACTCTGCCAGACGTTCCCAGCAGACCCTCACAATACGTTTGGGTCTGCCAGGTCTGACCGGCATCCTCCCCCACCATCGGAGCCAACTCACCACCAGGTAGTGGTCAGTTGACAGCTCCGCCCCTCTCTTCACCCGAGTGTCCAGGACATGCGGCCGCAGATCAGATGAGACGACAACAAAGTCGATCATCGAACTGCGACCTAGGGTGTCCTGGTGCCAAGAGCACATATGGACACCCTTATGCCTGAACATGGTGTTCGTTATGGACAATCCATGACGAGCACAGAAGTCCAACAACAGAACACCACTCGGGTTCAGATCAGGGGGGCCGTTCCTCCCAACCACACCCCTCCAGGTCTCACTGTCATTGCCCACGTGAGCGTTGAAGTCCCCCAGCAGAACAAGGGAGTCCCCAGGAGGCGCACCCTCCAATACCCCCTCCAAGGACTCCAAAAAGGGTGGGTAATCTGCGCTGCCGTTTGGCGCATAGGCACAAACAACAGTCAGAGCCCGTCCCCCCACACGTAGGCGAAGGGAGGCTACCCTCTCGTTCACCGGGGTGAACCCCAACGTACAGGCACCAAGATGGGGGGCAACAAGTATGCCCACTCCTGCTCGGCGCCTCTCACCAGGGGCAACTCCAGAGTGGAAGAGTGTCCAACCCCTCTCAAGGAAACTGGTTCCAGAGCCAGAGCCATGCGTTGAGGTGAGTCCGACTATTTCTAGCCGGAACCTCTCAACCTCACACACTAGCTCAGGCTCCTTCCCCACCAGAGAGGTGACATTCCATGTCCCAATGGCCAGCTTCTGTAGCCGAGGATCAGACCGCCAGGGTCCCCGCCCTCGGCCACCACCCATCTCACATTGCACCCGACCCCTTTGGCCCCTCCCACAGGTGGTGAGCCCATGGGAAGGGGGACCCACGTCTCCTCTTCGGGCTGTGCCCGGCCGAGCTCCATGGGTAAAAGCCCGGCCACCAGGCGCTCGCCAACGTGCCCCTCCTCCGGGCCTGGCTCCAGAGTGGGGCCCCGGTGACCCGCGTCCGGGCGAGGGAACATTGTTTCCATTAATTGAATTCATCATAAGGGGTCTTTGGGCTGCGCTTATAATGAATAATGTGTAGTTTAGACAAAAGAATGGCTGGTGGCAGAATGTTCATTCTAGTTTGCAGAAACAGAACATTCCTGCATGAGAAACTAGAAGATCAGTGTCATTGAAAATAATTTTGTCTAGTGACACTTTGTTTTCAATCTTTTGAAGCCTCTTTGTCAATCTAGAAATCTGAGGTCTTCTAATCAGCTGCTGTCGGTCCCTAGAACCCATTTTAAAACCCGTGGTGATAGAGCATTTCAGGTGGTGGCACCGAGGCTCTGGAACGCTCTCCCTCTAACAATGCGCGGCTCTGAGCCGACTGATGCATTTAAGAGAAGTCTTAAGACTTATCTTTTTAAACAGGCTTATGGTTAATTGTACTTATTGGTTTTAGAGTTTATCATGTGTAACCTTTTTGTATAGCATGTTTTAAGAGTGTATAATTTTAGTATAATTTTAGATTTTTCTACCTGGATTATTGAGCATGCATCAGAGTATAATTTTAGTATGATTTTATTATGTGTATTTCTTTTGTAAAGCACTTTGTGATTTTATATCTGTGAAAGGTGCTATATAAATAAAGTTTACTTACTTACTTACTTACTTTGATAGCCAAAGAACTGTTGCATAGACGTTTGCAATACAAGAAGGAAAAGCTTTATGCAACACAAACAAGTCTTTTGGAAGTATGGTAAAAAAAAACATAAATCTAGCACAACGTATTTGTAGAAAGACTAAAGTCATAAAACCGTTGCTAAAGTTAACCGTGAGAATGAAAGATCTTGAGTAATCAATAATTCTGTTTGGATAAGCTCCCGTGTCAGTATGAGAAAAGCTTGTTCAGTTTTGCTCAATGTGTCAGTTCAGTCCAAGTGATTTTGTGTCTTAAAGTCATAGGTATGTCAGCAGAAGTTGAGTGAGCTGCATCTGATGTCCTACAGCTGAGTTTGACCTAAATAATTAACTTCAGTTTTGATCCACTGTATGTTGTTCATGTTAAAAAAAATCAAAAAAATGCATTGCTCATATCGATAATACTGAGTTGAGCAAAGTGTGAAGGTCCTGTAGACCACAACTTGTTAATTAATCTTCTAAGATCAGCTTCATCATTTTACAGACAGGAGAATGTTTTCTATTTGTTAGGAACTGAGTGCCATGTAATGATTAAACAGAGTTATCTTTTCCAATAGATTGCACGTTGAGACTGCGGCGCCACTCACTCTTTGGACGCTCAAAGTCCGTGCACACAGCTACGGTTCAGAGTGTAAAACCAACAGCTTTGCACTTCATGTCAAGTTGTTTAAATAGAGAAATATGTGGATCAACGTCTATCATGTACAAAGATTTTTGTTTTTCACAAAAAAAGGGGGAGGAGGTCCTGCCCCAAGTGGAGGAGTTTAAGTATCTCGGGGTCTTGTTCACAAATGAGGGAGAACTGGAGCGTGAGATCGATAGGCGGATAGGTGCAGCGTCCGCAGTGAAGCGGGCACTGTACCGGTCTGTCGTGGTGAAGAGAGAGCTGAGTCGAAAGGCAAAGCTCTCAATTTACCGATCGATCTACGTTCCCACCCTCATCTATGGTCATGAGCTTTGGGTTATGACCGAAAGAACAAGATCTCGGATACAAGCGGCTGAAATGAGTTTTCTCCGCAGGGTGTCTGGACTCTCCCTTAGAGATAGGGTGAGAAGCTCAGTCATCCGGGAGGGACTCGGAGTAGAGCCGCTGCTTCTCCACATCGAGAGGAGCCAGTTGAGGTGGCTCGGGCATCTGGTTAGGATGCCTCCTGGACGCCTCCCTGGTGAGGTGTTCCGGGCATGTCCCACCGGGAGGAGACCCAGAGGAAGACCCAGGACACGCTGGAGGGACTATGTTTCTCGGCTGGCCTGGGAACGCCTTGGGATTCCCCCGGAGGAGCTGCTCCAAGTGGTTGGGGAGAGGGAAGTCTGGGCCTCCCTACTTAGGCTGCTACCCCCACGACCCGACCCCGGATAAGCGGAAGAAAATGGATGGATGGATGGAAAAAAAAATTGTGTCTCCTGCAAAGAAGCATCTGTCAATGTCCAAACTTACAACAAAGTCACAACAGTTGTGTAACCGGTCAGTGTCATCCTGTGTCAACATGTTCATGACTGCAGGGCACTTAGTCTTCAGTTAATGTGAGCATTTTTTTTAAAATCAATGTCTACAATATCAATGTGAAGAGTCACATAAGGTTTCTCCCACCTTTTTATAAAAAATTTTATAAAGCATGATGTAGGATATTAGCTCAGTATTAAACCGACACACTTAGTTTCTATAATAATGAAATTGTCCAGATAACCTGACTGAGTGTTAGAGTATAAATCGTAAGCAAACTTCCTCTTTCATGTCAGATCTCATGTTGGGGATTTATGTGTTTAGCAATGCTGAGTAGCAATTTCTGTAATTATAGTGGTTTCCTGTAACAGGAAATGTTCCTTCAGAGTGAAACTTCATCTGTTCTGCTATGAGAATTTTAGAAGTGAAAGACTACAAAAGTCCAATTTTCAGTTGTTGGTGATAAGCTGTGTCTAGGTTCTCTTTCATAATAAATTCCACTATGGACTATAAAATTCATTTTCACATCTGAGTTTCAAAATCATCCAACTTGTCGCCTGACATGTTTGTATGCATCTGTAGTGATATAGGCCTTTGTCTTGACCTTCAAGTACACCTCTCCACATCTCTCTGAAACTCTAAGTGTTACACCGTCTTGAAGCTCTCAAGGAGACAGATGGACACTTATATATTTTAACAATTATTATGAATTAATGGACACTAATTAATCAGATTGAACTTTCTCTTTAATGTGTGTTAATTCAGAATTGATCAAACAGTATTTTTGTCATTTCAATGATGATCTGTTACTTGCATGACTTTGACCCTTCGGCTGGTTTATTTCTGCAGAAGCAAGCAAGACTCTGTCGCTAAGGCAGAAGTCAGGGTAAGAGCTGTTCTCTTGCAGCTTCTTTTGTGTTGTCTATGAAGTTAGACATAACATTTTCTGTGCTAACAGGCAGGCCATCTGGCCGAGGTATGTAAACAGTTTTCCTGTTGTCCGTCAAGAGACTTTCTACCTATGAAATTAAACTTCCATCTTTTATTTTGTGAAACCAGCCTGTAGCCATTAAGAAGGTGGGTCAGACCCCACCTCCCCTATATAATGGGCACTTCCTATTTGGAAGTTAGTTTTTGGAGGAGAACTACTTGCAACTGTTTCTCTTCCCTCTGAAAGCTGGAGTCGGCCCGGTCATATGTCAACGACCCACGTCTCCGCTAGGATCATAGCAAAGCCTTACTGTGATCCTGTCACTGTTCTGGAAGAATTTGTTTTCTAAAGTTTTATTTTGAAAGTTCAACCAGTGCGATTGGAGTCTGTTCCTGCCGGGAGAAGCGGTTCTTCTCACTCGTCTGAATCAGCTCACACGCGCGGAGGTCATCTGGGCGTGAACTGGACAACACAGTCCGTTAGTGTCCACAAACCTCAACTCTTATCTCCAAGACGTATCGTCAACAGGTAACGAGGCGTTGATTGTGTCCTGAACGTGTGGGAAGCCCAGCTGAGATCCGTATGGGAAAGCTTGCCACCCTGGTTGTTTTCAAAATAATTAACTTCCGTTAACTTAGCTTCCATTCATCTCCTTCCTCCTATTTCTTATTTTTCATAAGTATTTAATCTGTCAAGTTTTGTGCCAACAGTTAAGTTTTAATTGTCTGTTTGTTTTAATTTGAATTCTTGTCAACATAGTTATTAAATCAGAGCTAATATCGATACAAATGTTTATGTAATTTTTGTGATAGTTTCAATAAAAGGTCTATTCTTTTGGTAGACCAACATAAATTGAAGTCTAAGCGTGAAATTACATTACTGGCTAATCACATCGTTAGATTTGTTGATTTATTCTGAAAAAGTTGAGACCCCGTGAACTTGGTGGCAAGTTTGTGCAGATAAAGTCTGCTCAGACTTGCACGTCTAAACTATAGGTAAGTCAGTAAACTGACTAATAACTCCTATATTGTTACATTTATTGGTGCCCGTACGGCTTTATTCACCTATATTGTTACATTTATTGGTGGCCCATACGGGTCTTCTGAAAGATTAAATTGATAAGTTGTTTTTGTAGCTTATTTTTGTTACGGTGTTGTTGGCATTAGTTTTGCATCCTGGTTTTGGTCTTATAAGAATAGTTCTGGCTGGTGGAGTGTCCGGGAGTTGCTGATCGTGGCATTGTCTGGATTATTTTGCCGATAGAATTATTTGATATTTCACATTTCAACGTCTGTTTGAAGCTGCTGAGTGATAAATGTTTTGTTTGTTTTTGTGAGACGTTTCATTACGTGTCACGAGGCTGCTTGCATTGTTCATTTTGTGACCGCCGTGTCACCACTGCTTCATCTTATTACATCTGCGGTTTACTGTTAAACGTCTGTTTCACTCTTTGCTGCTCCATTTTTACCTAATCTGTTACAACGTGTTTGCCGAGGTTCGGGAAAACCCACTCCGCTTTGGGCCAGACCGAGGTCCGGTTCCGTTTGACGTAAAGTCCGTTGTTGTACACGGTTAGAGTGCTGCCTCCCCTGGGGGCGTGAGGGTTAGCTTGGTTGTGTTTCAGCTCATTGACAGTTTTTCTGCGGTGTAAAAATACGTTTATTTTGTGGAAGAGAGTCCAGTACTTTGAGCCGAGCTATAATGCTAAACGGTACCGGGACAAGATGGCTGCTTAAAACGCTGTGATTGGTCCATTGTGTGTCGCGTTCAAGAACGTTGGTTTCTGTAGACTCTGGTTGTCAGATTCATTTTTGCACACATTTCTAACAGGTTATTTGTGTTGTTTGAGTTCTATGCACGTAATATCGTCGAAGACTGGCTTAACCGCGGTGTTTTGCGATATTTATGACTGTTTTAGGACGTTAAAAAGTCCGTTCCTCGCTGGAGTTCAAAAGACCGCAGGTCCGTGAACGCACCGCTCGAACGGCACGTCGCTTGTGGGCGGCGTTAGGTTTGGAGAACACAATTTCCCATGAACACTTGGGTTTTAGAACTACAGTTCTGTCTTCGCTGTGATTGGTCGTTTAAGCTGTATGTGTTGACGCATGCGCAGTGGGTGAAGCCCCGCTCCTCGTCAAATTTCACTTGCTGTTTGTCCGAGACGTGCTTCCGTGTTTGTTTGTCCATTACTGTCTTTGAAAAGACTGTTTAATCGCGGTGTTTTTGAGATTTTAATGGGTGGATTGAGTCGGTTGCTCTGTTGACTGCCGATCGCCATGTGACCAGGTCACGTGACACCGATTTTGCCGGTTTTATGAGGACCGACCTTATTTCTTTTAAACGCAGTTTAAATGGTTTCACAGTTCAACCGATTTTGCTCACATGATTTCGTTTTTGTGAGCCTGGGTTCTAGAGCTTATCACGTTACGCTTTAGATCTGTCTGATTGATGCTTTTCATCCGTGTTGGATGTCTGTGTGGGCTGAAAGCTACGGCTGCGCTCACTGGTGATAACAGCGCCTCTATAGCGGTCAGATAGAGAAATTACAGTCGCTGTGATAAACTCACTTCCAGCGCTGTGACCCCTGCTGGTTACATTAGAAGACGCAGTCTTCCTGTAATGTGTACATGGTAACTGTTCCTGTTTTAAACGGGAAACATTTTGAGAATATTGTACTCACAGCACACTTTAATTTGATTTTCACATATAATCAAATGTTGATGGCAGAACAGTTACACAGATTTAATACAGACATGTCTGTTGTTGATAAAATTTGACACTTTTATCATTGATTCTGTGCAAAACAAACTGTCTGTTTTTATTTTTATTTTAAACTGCAAGTTTAAAATATCACACATGAGGCTTCTTTTGTCTTGGTTTTTCACAAAAAATCTCAAAACGACAGCCGTTTTTGTTTGACCTTGTCACAGGTCGACAAATTACTAAACATCACTGACTTATTTCATTTAACATCTTGGATGTTTTCTGAGCAGCTCATACACTTTGCATATTTGCAAGCTGCGATATGAGACCCACTTTATTTGATTTTTCACAGAACATCAGTACACAGATGGACGTTCAAACAGGTGAACCACCTGAGGGGGGCTCCTCTCCTATCTATCCTAGATGGATGGATGGGGGCCTTGGGATTCCTGCCCGTGCTCCCCGCATTTTGGGGGAATCTGCCTCTTCGTATGCTAATTACTTAGCTGCTAAGAACGTCCGTCAGGATAAGTGGGAAAATCCCCTGTCATTCTACGACAGGCTAATCTCGGTCTACTCCGGGGGCAAACCTGTTCCTGGATTAGAGGAAAAAGTGGAGTTTAAACGTCTTTTCATTATGAATCTTATGCCTTTTCAAATGAAATGTGTTCATTTCAAGGTTGATTGCAAAAAAGATTCCATGGAAGTGATAAGACAATATGCTGCGTCAGTTTTTGAGGCCGAAATACAACCTAGGATACCATCAGAGGGTTGTACAGGTCAAAAGGTCACATCCCACTCGCAGGAAGTAGTAGAGGTTCCCTCTCCTTCAATGTGCGAGAGGTCACAGGTTTTTCATGATAACAAACAACAGATCAGTTCCAGCTGGACCAGTGACTCAGATCGGTTCACAGGAGGTTCTTCTGCCCCTGCCCCTCAGGTTGAAAACCTTGAGAGGAGCAGAGAACCACACAAGGTAGGTGTTCGCCCTCCAGATGAACCCAGATGGTCCGGATCGAACCAAAAGAGTTCTCTCATGGATCTCACTGTGGGTGAACTTCGAGAGATGTTGATGTCTGGGAACCGTGACCCTTTGAAAAGTGGTCTGTCCCGACATGTACCCACGAGAGGCGGCCCTCCTGCCCCTGCCCCTCGAACTGCACAGTTTGAGACATGCAATGAGTCACACATGCTCCAGATTATGGAAACGGCGCCTCCGCGCGAGATCGTGACTGAGGTTGTGAGTTGTTTGTCAAATGATTTGAATGTTACAGTGGTTGACCAAGCTGACACAACGTGTGACGTTGTCCTTGATGATAACACAAACAACCTTGTTCCACCTGATGAAGCGACGCGCAGCACTGCCTTTTGCAGCAACTCAGTGCACACAGTTGACATCAACAACGTCAACACTGACATGAATGCTGACGGCAAACAAATTGCTGATGATCGGCGTACTAAAAGTCCAGATGCTGACAGCAAACAAATTGCTGAAGATACACATCCTGAAGGTCATGAGGCAGACAGCCATCATGATGCTGACAGCGACGACAATTACACAGACAGAGTCACACGTACTCGGACACGTGTGGAAAAACCTGAACGGTTTCTGTGTAACTTTATAAAAAGGGGGATAGCTAAGAGAGCTTACCTGCCACTCACATTGGAAGGGGTCCTCGCGCAAGAAGCGCTCCTGGTTAGCGGCTCAGACGTGTCTACCATGTCAGCCGAACTGTTTGAGGAGCTAAGGACCGCCGCTAACGATGTTGACAGGCAAATACCCTTTGTGAAATACACTTATGGTGAGCAACAAGGCCTCGCAAAGACGAGAACAACCCTAATAGCCATGGTTCACATGCAGATTGGCGAAATGTCACTATACCATCCGGTATATGTGTCTGAACTTGACTCACTCCAGACTCCATTTGTGGTTGGCCAAGATTTTATAAATCGCTTTGAAGCGATTATAAATTATGGCAATCAGACATTGTGGACCACAGTGAGCAGTCCACTGCCATTCGTGGTACCTCCCCAAGGTCAGGACACTGACTGTCTAACAACAGGTACCGCTGAGGTCACATGGGATTCCCCAACCAGGACCACAGACCCGGTAAGTGAACCTTCAACTACAGGTGAGACAGAGGAGACTCAACAGTTGGACCAGACTCTGGCCCATCACGAGGACCTCCTCTGCGAGCTGACACCTTCAGCACTCACTGAACACTACCTACCACCGGTAGAGGGAGGTGTGGAGATCCAAGAGTCCCACACCGATGACGCTGTACTGTCCTGTGGGACAGGTAATTCGGCATACAGCCAAGCTTTCAGTGAAGTCTTGGTTCAAGGACATCTGAGCCCACAAGGTGACAGTCTACTACACGCTGACAGTCACTTGGACTTCATTGTTACAGATTTTGAGGACCCCTCCTCAAACAAAAGGGGGGCTGACTCACACTTCCTACCACGGGTAGAGGACGGTGTAGAGGTCCAAGGATCACGCACCGAGAACGCTGTGCTGTCCTCTGGGACAGGTAATTCAGTTATCAGCCAAGCTTTCAATGAAACCTTGGTTCAAGAGCATTTGAATCTAGAACTACTCAAAGATGACATAGTTCTTACAGACTCAAAGAGCACCTCTTCATTCATGAAGTGGGATGACATACATCACAACAACAGAGACACGCCTGCGACGGCGCCGACAGTTGTGACACACCTGCATTACGCAGAAAGAGGTAAACGTACAGAGATACGTTGGCCGAAACCTAAAAGGTTCCTGCGTACTGTCTACTCTAAGCTGCGTAAACAGCCTAAACTAAACAATGGCATCCTAACTCGTGCCCATGGACGGACGTCCACACCCGTGTGCTTGGTCCCTCATGACCACAGGGGGGTGATGTTAGGCCATGCCCATGTCAAGGACAAAGATTTCAATAACCCCACAAACGACAAAGATCTCGCAAACTCACAGACTTCATGGGAAAAGAAGGTCGTCCAAGCACAGGATAGTAAATAAGCTTAAACAGTTTAAACTATTCTAGTTGCGAAAAGAAACCGTTCCAACTAGAACTTAGAAACGCTAAGCATAAAACCCACAACAAAAACTAACCTTAACAACCGTTTAAATCTGCAGGATTTAATTGACATCGGTTATAAAGCTAAGAACTGTTTTTCTTGTGTGTGACGTGGAATCTGACGACCAGAGTGAGTTTGACGTAGTGAAACGTTGTTTTTAGTTGCTTAATTGCTACTTTTGTGTTATTGAAGTTGTTATTGTTTTCTGAACACTCCCAGCCAAAAGAGGTTTTGATTGTTGATAAGTTGAAGACTTAAATGGATTTTAACTATGCCAACATGCTGTTCATTTTGTTAAAGATCTCAATCTTTGATGAGTCATAGTAGATTAATACTACTTAAGGTACTATAATCTACACTGATCTCCCAATCATTTAGGTAGAACCGATTCGATCGTTTCTATTCTAGATCTATTCATTTTGATGAGTCTCGCCATAGACTTCAAAATTCATAGGGATTACCAAATCTTGCGTCGTTCGTCTAAAAGACAACAGACATTCAGACCAAACTAGTTTCATTTTTTCATTTTAGTTTAACCTAAACTAATTAATGAATGGAGGATTAGTTTGAATGAAGAGGCATTCGTTACAGAAGCCCTCCACATTTCTATAGGTATAGATCCCTATATCTGATTTTTACAGCATTGATCCACCCCTTAATTGGTAATTTTAGCTGATCTAATCCATGATAGCTTACATACCAGGTGCATATAGGTAAGGCTTAATGTAGAATCCCAATCATAAGCCCACCTAAAACCACATAATTGCATGACACATTGAACCAGGGTGGCACCGACTGGAAGCCATCCAGCCTGCAACCTTCGATGTGGGGACCTGCTGATCCAACGTTGGTCTTCAACCTTCATCCAAGGCCCGCCTCCTCTGCTTCAATTGAGGGATCCCCTCTACATGCTGATTAAAACTATTCTTGCTGATGAAATCAATAACCCCCATCGTTGTGGATTTACCGTTGTGGATTATAAGACTTTGTTTTCCAAGGGATCACAGACTCAGTTCTCCATGGGTTAACAGACTATGTTTTCCAAAGGATTAAAAGCTTGCCGCAATGGGATTACCTACGAACAGTATGGAATTTCCAAAAACATTATGGGAGTATATTTTTGAATTTTTTTTTTTCCACTTACTGGATTACATAGAGGTCAGAGACATTCGGTGGTATCGTTTCGTGTTGGAACTCATCCCCAAGGACAGGCGATGACTTCCAAAAAGGGGGACTGTAGTGATATAGGCCTCTGTCTTGACCTTCAAGTACACCTCTCCACATCTCTCTGAAACTCTAAGTGTTACACCTTCTTGAAGCTCTCAAGGAGACAGATGGACACTTATATATTTTAACAATTATTATGAATTAATGGACACTAATTAATCAGATTGAACTTTCTCTTTAATGTGTGTTAATTCAGAATTGATCAAACAGTATTTTTGTCATTTCAATGATGATCTGTTACTTGCATGACTTTGACCCTTCGGCTGGTTTATTTCTGCAGAAGCAAGCAAGACTCTGTCGCTAAGGCAGAAGTCAGGGTAAGAGCTGTTCTCTTGCAGCTTCTTTTGTGTTGTCTATGAAGTTAGACATAACATTTTCTGTGCTAACAGGCAGGCCATCTGGCCGAGGTATGTAAACAGTTTTCCTGTTGTCCGTCAAGAGACTTTCTACCTATGAAATTAAACTTCCATCTTTTATTTTGTGAAACCAGCCTGTAGCCATTAAGAAGGTGGGTCAGACCCCACCTCCCCTATATAATGGGCACTTCCTATTTGGAAGTTAGTTTTTGGAGGAGAACTACTTGCAACTGTTTCTCTTCCCTCTGAAAGCTGGAGTCGGCCCGGTCATATGTCAACGACCCACGTCTCCGCTAGGATCATAGCAAAGCCTTACTGTGATCCTGTCACTGTTCTGGAAGAATTTGTTTTCTAAAGTTTTATTTTGAAAGTTCAACCAGTGCGATTGGAGTCTGTTCCTGCCGGGAGAAGCGGTTCTTCTCACTCGTCTGAATCAGCTCACACGCGCGGAGGTCATCTGGGCGTGAACTGGACAACACAGTCCGTTAGTGTCCACAAACCTCAACTCTTATCTCCAAGACGTATCGTCAACAGGTAACGAGGCGTTGATTGTGTCCTGAACGTGTGGGAAGCCCAGCTGAGATCCGTATGGGAAAGCTTGCCACCCTGGTTGTTTTCAAAATAATTAACTTCCGTTAACTTAGCTTCCATTCATCTCCTTCCTCCTATTTCTTATTTTTCATAAGTATTTAATCTGTCAAGTTTTGTGCCAACAGTTAAGTTTTAATTGTCTGTTTGTTTTAATTTGAATTCTTGTCAACGTAGTTATTAAATCAGAGCTAATATCGATACAAATGTTTATGTAATTTTTGTGATAGTTTCAATAAAAGGTCTATTCTTTTGGTAGACCAACATAAATTGAAGTCTAAGCGTGAAATTACATTACTGGCTAATCACATCGTTAGATTTGTTGATTTATTCTGAAAAAGTTGAGACCCCGTGAACTTGGTGGCAAGTTTGTGCAGATAAAGTCTGCTCAGACTTGCACGTCTAAACTATAGGTAAGTCAGTAAACTGACTAATAACTCCTATATTGTTACTATTGCTGAACGACAGCGCATACTGTAAATGATCTACACGTATGCTGGCCTAATGTTTACCTCATCGAACCCCTGGACCCTTACAACACTCATTTGACTTCTTCATCTGCCTGGTTCCAGCTGGGCATAACAAAACCATGACAAGTTCCCTCATCTTCTGATAACTGTACTAGAATAGAAACAATTTGGGTTTTTCAGCTCCCTTGACTGCTGAAACCTCTGCACTCTCTCACAACGTTCACATAATAATAATTAATTCAATTTATAACGCACTTTTCATTACTTAAAATCTCAAAGTGCTACACATATATTGAATGCTACACACATTCATAAACCGGTGGCGGCAGACTACCATGCAAGGTGCTTTCCAGTCCTACCGGGAGCAACTCAGGGTTAAGTGTCTTGCCCAAGGACACAACGACACATGGTGCGGGTCCTGGGAGTCGAACCGCCAACTTTCCGATCGGGAGATGACTGCCCTTACCACTACGCCACAGCCGCCCCACAGCATCAACGTACGTGTTATCTCCAAATTCCCTTTACAACTTAACGTACACTTGCTTGTCTCCCCTGTGACCTTTGACACACCCTTGTTCTCCACATCAACATGAAGTTCTGCTCTCTGGATCTGAGCTGCATTCACACATTCATACATGCATCCACACATTCGCATTCATATCCACCTCTACTCGTCTATCTCACTGCCGGATGGGCAAACAATCAACATACTCATTTCACTCTCGCTCTCTCTCCATTCACAGCTGCATCATGCATGCAAGCTGGTCATCTACGCCCCGTTGTTTAACTATAAAGCACTTAAAACAGCAACAAACCCAACCAAGTGCTACTGATATATATTTATAAACCTAATATTGTTAAGAAGCACTAAGTTCTTCTTTCACTTGTTTATTTTAATTCCTGTGTGGGGTGGTGAACATTTAGTTGGGTGTCAAAGTAACACTGAAATGTTTGTTACCATGTGGGTGTGTCCTCTGTGGCAGCCATCTTGTGTTCCAGCTAAAGAGGAAGCCCGCCTCAAACCCAGCTCTTATATAGGAAGTGAGCTGATGAGAGCAGGAGTTTGATTGGTGGAGAACTGAAAATCAAAGTAT